>AP028424.1:10492138-10551973 GCA_036509395.1 Antheraea yamamai
CATGAAATGGCTATAGAGACCAAAAAATAATGACAAAATTACAAGATTTTCCCATGTTATACAGTCTAGTTATGGTCACAGGCAGTTATAATTATCTTTTTACTCTGCCCGTCGTTTGTGTTTACATGTAGCTACTATTAA
Source organism: Antheraea yamamai (assembly GCA_036509395.1). Classification (NCBI taxonomy): domain Eukaryota; kingdom Metazoa; phylum Arthropoda; class Insecta; order Lepidoptera; family Saturniidae; genus Antheraea; species Antheraea yamamai. The sequence continues at coordinate 10,492,280 of AP028424.1, forward strand.
AATTTCTTCTGTTTTAAGTTAATACTTATGTAAAATATAAAAGTAGATGATCTCAGTCTACGTGTAACTAAAGTGAAATAGTTTTTCTCACGACACGTGCTAAGATATCGTTATGGAAACGGGCTGTTGTAAAAGCCACTAGAGAGATCGTAAATCGCCATTGTAAATCTTATCGGAAATAAATTGGTCCGAAACAGTGATCACTAGGTTAATATAAAAGAGTGAAAGAAGGTAGATAGGCTGTATGGAGAATATCTGAGATCTTACTGTATACTATGCAACGTCATTATAAAATATCTTTATAAACGTAGTCCAGATTTTACGATTGATCTCTCCTGACTTTAAATCACCCCTCTGAATAAAATAGATGTTCCTTTGTTATAAATAAAACAAGGTGGTCTTAAGACACACGATAAAAGTGAAACTTTTGTATTACAGAAAAAAGTTTAATTAAAAATAACAACAAAAAGCCAACATCACGCAGTGGTCTCAAGCGATTACCCGTCTAAGTACTGACCGCGACTGACATAGCTTAACTTCGGTGAGCGGACGAGAACCGGTGTTTTCAATACTCTAACCGACACAGTGTTTACCCTTAGCGCTTTGCGTCAGACAAAAAGGTTATCGATCAAAATTTCTAAGCTCTTCTAAAAAGTTTCAATGCTAAAAATGAAAAAAAGACTCTATATATTTTTGAAATAGGAAACAAATAAAAAGTATCGAAATAGTAATTTTATTTGATATATATTTTATAATATAACCTGTCGTAGGTTAATACTCGTGTTTATAAAAAAACAACCTCAAACTGTATTAGAAAAATACCTCTATTATTTTTTACGAGCAAGGGTGAGCTCGGATTATTAAGATTCCGTCCACTCTTGGCTACCTGCTCTCGAATGTTAATATTATAGGAAATGTTGGACGTAATATTGTGAATAACTATATGAAAGTTTTATCATTGTTTAACAGATTTGCTGCTATAGTTTGCGGAAAAGAATTAATGAATTGATATTGTTAATACTATTTTGAGTTATATTGATAGTCCAAGTATTTTTCTCCAATATTACTAATTTCTTGTATGTACACGCACTATGTTATAGATCCTAATAAACGTATTGGTATTTTCTTACAATATTTTAATATAACAAGATCTGAAAGGGTACGAACAGAATACAATAGAAAATCCTAGAGGTTTTGAATAAATGAAAACAAACACAATAGAATATTGAATTCTAACTTAATTTACTTTCTTATTACATGATACTATGAGGTTTTAAAAGCAGTACAAGCCGCGTTTTAATATGTAAACATATTAGATTTTATGATACAAGAATATATGTTTTTTTTTTAATAATATTATCAGTAATTCGAAACGAAGATTGATATAATGGTAGAAGCTAGGTAATATTAAGTCCTTACATATGAAATTAGTGTTTTATATAGATTTTTTTTAATGTAATGGTATGTTTAATCATTAGAAGTATGTACCATTATTATCGCCATTGTATAGGTAGTTCATTGATTTCATTTCTGATATAAATTGTGGTACCAAGAATTAATAAAATCATTGAAGGTGGTTTGGATTGCTTAGAATTGTTTTTTTTTTCAAGCAAGAAATTGTCTAAATTCCGAAAAAGTGGTAATCTGACGGAGCATGGTCCGAAAAGTATGGTGGGTGTTGGAGACATACCCACCGCAGTAGGGTCTAGCTTTGTCCTGAAGCAGCAGTGAGCTAGAGAGCTTGATCAGTTTTAGTTGTTTAACAGCTGCATTTTCTATCATGGTTTGCAATTTTTGACAATACAGTTATCGTCTAGCCAGATTTTAGGAAGCTGTAGTTTATGACACCAGCACTGATCCAACAAACACTCATTGGTTCCTTTTTCTGACTCTACTTTCGCTTGGGACATTATTTTGCCGATTCTCCTTGGCTCAATCGATGTGATGAGCGCTACCGACAGTCGTAAAAGATCCATTTTTCATTACAAGTAACGAAACGATTCAAAATTTCCTCATTATTGTGAAGGTTGAGTTATGTAACGCAGTAGTAAATGCGTGTTGGTGTGCTTCAGTAAGTTCAAGCGGAACCCACTTCTGGAGCATTTTCAGTTTTCCAATTTGTTTCAAATGAGTTAAAATTGTTTTATCGCTCACACTGAAGCCAGTTTTTAATTGTGACGTGGTTTGCGATGTATACGCTGCCACGATCACTTTTAATTCCTCATCATAACTGGGATCTCCGGACGTATACGGACTTTGTTCCGGAGGTCAAAATTTCCAGAATGAAAACGTTAGAACTAAAAACGTACCGTGTTTTCTTTTACAGTAGCTTCCACATATACATCACTAATTCTACGACCTATTTCTGCAGCGCTGGTGCGATGGTGGAACTCTTATTCGTGAATTACGCAAAGTCTTAAGTCTTATTACGGACCTAATAATAACATTTATATCAATCAAGTTTCGATGATGAAAAATCATAATTGTCGTAGTTAATAGTAAATTCTTAACTGGCAACATACAAAATAAGCTTATTTTTAAATTAGCTCAATTTTATATATTCTTGTTTTATCTATATTCACATATTTTAATGGTATAATAACAATATATGTATTTACCGTTGTTCATTTCATTAAATTGCACTGTAAAAATTGGCAAGATAAACCACCGTAATAATATTATTTTTTCTAACGATGGTATTAATATTATATTAATACAAACAAGCTTCTAAATGGGTATTCGTAACTATATATAAGCAATACTTAAGTTTAGAATATATAAAGTTTTAATCATAAACTTACAAGAATAATACATCTCACTACAACCCAATTGTAGATATGACTCGTTTATACAATGAGCTCGTATTCAAGCACATCTCATTAGACATATTTGACAATCGGGCATTCATATTTAAAAAGACGATTACATACATTTTATATTATATATCAATATTCTTAATTATATTTCCCATCCAGTTTTTTTTCCCATACGTTTATTTTAGTTTCCATAAATGAATTCATTTTCACTTTTTCGTTTATTCTATTTTTTTTCGAATTCTAATATTTCTCAATATTTACTATAATATTTTTTTATTATTATTATTAATACTGTAAGTTACGTTAAGTATCTATGTGATAAAGCGTTTTAAGTCTTCAGTTTAGTTTACAACTTTTTATTATTGTTGTTGACTTTTAACTGTTACTATATCCACATGTAAATAAATAAAAACAATTAATATATATTCACACGGCATATTTCGGAGACAAAAAGCATTTACGTAATTGTTTGGAACAACACTTCGCAGGAGTGTTCTTTAAATGAAGAATAAAACAGGAATGAAACCTGAAAGCGACGATGCTCTATTCATATTTCCCATTGAACATTTTACGGAGAATTTCTTAGCATTAATTAAATTCCTACAACGTAGGCAGCGCTGCGATCTCGTTAAGGATTTTACTTAAACTTAAATGAATGGGACGCTAATAAATTAGTGCATTCTGTCACGTAATTGTCTGTGTTTTGAGGTACACTGTAAAATTGTTGATAAAAAAAGTTACAGTGACTCGTAGCATAGAAAGTTGAACCGTTCGAGTTTCAGAAATATACCTCATTAACCTTTTGTTAAAAAGTTTCTCGAGTGCAGTACAGGTAAGTAATAAGTTGGTGGATCGTATGTTTTATACTATTTTTGTTACCTACTTCTTAAATTGTATAAATAAAGGAAACGTAGAAATGAAAACCGAGAATTATTAAACTTTTATTAGATACTATACATTTTGAACAATTAAACATTGATTTTTTAAGGCAATATTTCAGACTTGTTGTAAATCGTGATTAAAAAGATTCATTGCATCAGAAAAATAAATGAATGTAGAAACGTCAAATTGTAAATAAAATTTTAAAATTGTAAATTTTATAAGTCGAAGAAATAATGTGAAAAATAATACACAAATTAAAAAAAAAACAACAATTCACTTTAAGCGTAACTATACATAGATTCGATTTTGATTTCAGTTCCCGTTATCAATACTACAATGTTATATAAATTAGGGTGGAATGGTATAATAATTACGTTCAATGAATGCACAATAATATTAACAAGATTCCAGTGAACCGTGTGTTCCGTAGAATGTTATGGTTAGAGTGATTAGAAAACTTATTTATATATTTATTCAAAATTAATTAGAAAACAGTAACACAATATACTTAAATAGACGTAAAGGATATTACAAGGATTAGAATTATTTTAATAATCATTTAATCCGTTCTGGATTGTAAAAATGGTTATTAAAAAAGGTTGAGGCAGTCATAGGGACTGCCGACAGATGTGAAAAGTCAAAACGATGGAATAACTGTTTATTATGGAATAATTTGTATATTTCAATTATTAACATTAGTCTGGTTTCCACAACTATTGGCAAACGAAACAATAATTATATACATCCTTATAATATTAGTATAGATTAGGAAACAAATTAAATAAAATCGTTATTGAAATTTAATATATAACCTATCTTGAAGTTAAGAATTTACAATTTCTACGTTGAATACTTATGGAAATAATAAAGTACACATTATAGCAGTGATTCATGAATATTACTTAACATCGCACGATTTAATAATTTATTGCCCAATATGATACGGAGAGGGTATTAAATTAATTTAAGAGTTAAGCCACGTCAGATGTTTTCTCGAACTCGTAGTACCGTTACCTCAATTATTTAGTAATCCTGACTCATGGAAACACTGCACTCGTCTTTCTTTCGTTTGGTAATCGACCGAATTTTAGGTCAGAATACTCATACTGATTAATTATGTAGTATACACTAATAGCATTCAAATTGGTTATTAACGGAAGTAAAGGTTACTCAAGTATTGTACAAATTTAAAGTGTATTACTCATTACACCGTGTTGTATTTTCAAAAAAAGGAGACTTTTTGAAGTTATACTTCTTTAGGCACGTTATGAAAAAATGATGAGAGTGAAATTTTAAGATGTGTGACACAAAATTAACAGTATGAAGCTGTCTGCAAACCGGCACTCTGAAGTTAGCTATAGTCAACATTTTGTTTCTTTGTATTTCTTTGTAAAAAAGCTACCAACAAAATAGAAATTGAACCTCGATATTAGTCGCGCATGTTGGTACGCTCGTCGTTATTTGTTTTTTTTTTTTTTTTTTTTTTCTACAAACGTAGATTAAGGCGAAAGATAAAATTTTTGAACAGATTGTTATCTTGTTACGCCAAAGAAGTATAACTTCTAACGCGTGTACATAAGTACACACACACTTTTTTTTTTATATTTATTTTTGGCAACCAATCTTTTAGATTATTACTGCCATTGTCGAGTAGTTAATAGTATTACAAGTTCTTCTTCTATTCCATTCTGGCAACCAGTCTTCTAGTAGACTATTACTGCCACTGTCAAGTGAGTAGCGATATTACAAGTTTCTTGATATAATTTCAATGATGGTGGCCATCTTGTTAGAACTTTCCATGGAGTTATCGTGGTATGTCAGAATTCATGGTCCGTGGTATTATTTGCATTCACTTCATTTATGCACAATAAACAAACTATATTACATAAAACACCACCAATTTTACACAATATAGAGTCAAGTAACACAAGATTATGAATAAAATATAAAATCCACTACATGACAGACCAAAATCCCGCCAAAGACTCACTTTATAGATAGAGTTCTTTTTCTTGTTTCTATATTTTCAATTCTAAGGAAAAGGCAAGGGTATCTAGACCATGCAGCCAAGTCAGACGTGATTTCATAATTGCCAATTCTGGCTATAAGTGTCTTGTGATAATATCACAAGATGGTGGCTCCCTTGTTAGAACTTTCAATAGAGTGTTTGTGGCATCTCAGAACTCATGCTTCGTGGTATTATTTTCCATTCACTTCACTTGTGCACAATAACCGAACCATATTATGTAAACCACCACCAAATACTAAAAAATGTGGAGGCAAATAACACCAAATAACACAAGATTACAAAACAAAAACTCCATGTTACCATACAGAGACACGGACATATATACAAATTACAGTGTGTCTGATCTGTACAAATGCTTGCTTGTAAGCATAAATAAAAGTGATGTTTCTTTCTTTTTGTCAGTGCAGTTTTTAACTAAAAATCGTTAGATACACACATAGTTATGTCTATCTGCATATATGATTGAACGCGCACCAAATAATACTCAACGAATTCTATTTTTATTTTTTTTCTTATTTGTTATAGTCTGAGCTTTTAGTAGTAGAGCTCTAGTGATATAACCAAATTCAATTCGATTGTAATAATGTTCATTGCGTAAAATATATAAAAAAGATTAAAGTCACAAAATCGAGTTACAAAAAACTTCACCTGTTACCGTGTTTGTAATGAGTAACTTATTAATTTTACAACATAGCCAGGTAATTTCCAGAAGCTAATATTGAATTATTTTGTCATATTGGTAGACATACGTAATTTTAACCGTTTTCTTAAAGAAAAATGCGTTTAAATTTCTATGAGTATTTCATTTAACTGTCGTTAAATTTCTTTTCATTCGACTGACTTGTTAAGCGACTTGTAAAAATAAATGGGTTTCACTTGTATGTGATGAAAAATAGTGGTATTTACTTTGATTGCTTTATTTATTTATATTTTTATCTAATTAATAAGTTAGTTTTCATTTGGAATCAAATTACCATTTCTGAGATTATTTTTTTATTCATTATCTCTTACATTTTTTATTACTTATTATGTAATCATTAGATATCATCATATCATGATGTCATTACATATCACTTATCATAATATTATAAAACAAAGTCCTCTGCCACATGTGTCTGTTCGCGATAAACTCAAAAACTACAGAACGAATTTTCATGCGGTTTTCACCAATAGACACAGTGAATTATGAGGACGGTTTAGGTATATGATTTGTCAAGTTTTTTTTTTATTATCAGGCCTGGACAACGACCTCCGGTCCCGCTAGTTAAATTTAATTTCAATAAATATACAGTTTCCTAATGATAATTATGTTTGATATGTCAATGTGATTTATATTAATAGGAAATAATTTATTATATGTGTATTATGTCAGTAACTTATACGTTTGTTACCAGATGCATAGATCCGAACCGAAAAAGAAGCTTTTAAGTCACAGAATTGTTTTTATTTCAAAACTTTATATAATTCATACGGTCTATTACGCTTCCCATAGTTAAGAACTATGAATCTGTAACAGAATTTTTGAAGTTATACTTCTTTTGGCGCGTTAGGGAAAAATGATGAGAGTAAATTTTTACGATGCGCGCTCACACCGTCACAAAACCGACACCCTGAAGTTAGCTATACTCAATATTTTGTTTCTTTGTATTTGTTTTTTGTATTTCTTTGTATTAAAACTTTCAATGTATTTAAATACCTTTTTTCTATTGTTAGTGTCGTTTTTTCTACAAACGTAGAATAAGGCGAAAAATAAAATTTTTGAAAAGATTTTTATCTTGTTACGCCAACGAAGTATAACTTCTAACGCGTGTACATAAGTACACAAACACTTTTTGTTCCAATTTACAGATCTCTCTGAATAATGTATCAATAATAAATTCACTTCAATTAAAATACGCACATTTACATCATAACATAATGGCGTAAAACCCAAGCAAATCCAATAACTTAATTTATCACCCTGATGAATATAAAAAGTTTCTATCCCACATTTATATTTAAATATTCTTGCGAATATTCTTTATTTAATTTTACAATAACCGAAAAGCATTGATGAGGAACAAAAGTTTAAAAAAAAAATCGAGGCCTGTTTCATTTCAAAGAGATTACAATTTCGTTCGCTGCCAGTAAGAATAACAAAAAAGTTTTTGAAATATTGTTCGTTTATTATTATCGAATTGTACGAAATACTAAAGGTGGATAATACATAGAATAGCTCCGATTAGTACCGCAAAGTTTATCAAGCTACTGCTTCCGTTTGTTAAAATTTCAATACACATTGTCACTCATTCCGCATACATGATTACACTCAACATTTTGCTAATATCGAAAAGATGCTTTAGTAACGACGTTTGACTTTACCCAATTTCATGAAAGTTAAAAAAAAATAAAACTTGCATATCTTCTTCTTTTATATAATATCTATACTATAATAAAACTGTAACAAGGCCAAATCTGTTCATTAAATATTTTTTGAAAATTATAATCAGGGTACACTTTGCTATCGATATAGAAGCCAAAAATGGTCCATTTACAATTTTTGTTTGTCTGTCTGTCTGTCCCTGTGAACACGTATCACTCTGAAAATACTGAAGCAATTTTGACGAAACTTGACACAGTGATAACTAATATTACAAGGTTACATCTAGGATACTCTTTGTCCCATAAAACGCAAGGGGTTGTTCTCCAGGATAACGGACAAACGTCAAAAATTGTTTGTTAATGAAATTCTTGAGGGATTTTGGTAAATTTTCTTTGTGCTATATATAGCAGACAGTTTAGCTAAAAATTAAGTTATATTTCATCGCCCTATGCTACTTAAAAAAAAGAACAAATAAAAAAAAATATGGTTTGGTTCCGAACCGACGCCTTCGTCGGTCCGTATAATGTACAGTACGTTATAATTGAGCTACGGCTACATGCCGTTTCTATGCGTTATTATCAATTAGTTGCATTAAAAGTATAAAATGTAACAAGTAGGCTAAATTCTATTTATGTATCTGTTTGTCTCTTTGTTATGAGCATTTTTTTCAAAGTTCACTTCAATATCGACAAAGTTAAAAAATATGTGTAAACGAAATTGTCACTTATATGTTGTTACATTGATTCTATTGTATAAAAAATGTTTCATATACAAAGATTTTTTCCTAAAACTAATAACCTACATAATATTTACATTTCATTGTAGAAGATGAATTCAAATTACTGTTCTGTCAGTACGTGTGTTGTTTCGATATTTGATAAAATTAATTTTCTGAATATTGTTGTGTCTTGAAGTAGGCTCTTCGCAAATAATGAACGGGTACGATGTTAAGCGGCACAGGAGAAACCCAAGGGGTTATGGGAAGACATTTGTCGGCAATATATGTAGGTTAGTTTTTATCTTAATTGGACTCGGTGGTTGATGCTCCGAACGGGATCTAGTCTTATTTTAAAAGCTTTCTCACATACCATCTGGGTATATGTCTGAGTGAGTCCCTTGATAGTTTGGATTCACAATTGGAAATGGTAGGTGGGGCTGCAATCGGGTTTTAGGTATATTAAAATTTTTCGCGTTTCAAAATACAACTGAAACCGGTGATAACCGATTTGGTGCAGACGAAGTTGCACGGGTCAGCTAGTCTTGAATAAAAACTATTATATATATCTATCGATATTATAGTGTCGTGAATGAGTTTATTCTATACTAGTTGCTACCCTCCACTTCGTTCGCGTGGAATAGTTACTTTAGGCTAACGCTAACTTTAATTCGTGACTTCTTTTACGTAGCAAAATAATACGTACGTTAACCCCATTTTGAAACATTCTTCATTGGTGTACTGCTCGTTTTGGTCTTAGCGTGATGATATATAGCTTTCCGCGATATATAGGTATCTAACACAGAAATATTTTTTCAAATCGGACCAGTAGTTCCTGAGATTAGCGCGTTCAAGCAAACAAATTCTTCAGCTTTTTAAATATTAGTATAAATAATTTTAGTAAATTCGTAATGAAAACTAATTTATTTTATTTATATTTTAGATAGTATTACATTAATATAATTAATCAAAGCGGTATCGAAATGGAAATATATATTTATTTATTTATTTATTTATCATAAGAATCAACAACAGTAACATAAAAATAATAAGGTAAAAACATACATGGAAAAAACTTAAAATTATTTATGTTACTAATTATAGTTGACTACAGCATTAACCATCATAAGATGCGATGTGGAAAACAATAAAAGTAGAAGAAAGAATTATAAAAAAATGAAGAAGAAAATAAAATAATACAATTCGATAATGAATAACTTAAAAATTAAGGAAAAAAAAATCCTGCCGGGATTAATTAAATAAAAAACTAATTTTTGATTTGAAATTAAATAGGGAATTACTAAAGGATTAAGGTATTTTTTTCTGAGCGCAAGTCCAATATCTGTTGAGATTAATCAAGATACAGCACAGGGTTCTTCCTAAAGGATTTCGGTTACAGTGACAGTAACGGGCAGGTATAAAATAATATATATGAGGGTGTCATTGTTTCCCATTTGAATCAATTTGTGGTGACTGGTACACCTAATTCTGTTGACGAAGATACACGCGGATATTTGAAATGAAAATTTCTTTAGCCACGTTGAATGGTTTTATGCGTAAAATTTATTTGGTAGGGGAAAAACGTATGGTTTTGCGTTATGCTCGTGACGTACACTTATACCAGAGAATGCGTATACTCGACTGAATCACGTGTGTTTGAATTTTTGGATGGGTAAAATCTAGTAATTTCGCGTTACCGACCGTCACCGATGATAGCGAAATGCTCGTGACGTATTGCGTTTGCGCCAGATTATCAATACGTAGTATAGCGGCGTAGTATAATACTGAAATTTTTTATTGAGTTTGTGAAGTTCATCTATTTTTATTAATTAATAAACTGTATAGCAATATATATAATTATTTGTCCAAGTGCCAATATATGTGAAAACTAGACTAATTTAATTTACAAATTATGGAATTTAAATTATTCAGACTATAATCGGTTTAAAAATATCATAAAGTATATAGCTATTCATTGTTAGTTCTCGGTAGTCCTCATGATACCTCGAGTTTTTTTTAGTAACTTATATTGCGTTTAAGACGCCTAAGTATTACATAATGTAAAGCAAATGACGCACGAGTATGTATTTTATAAATCGTGTATACCAGAACGCTTGGTCATCAGAAGCGGGTTCAAACGACTTATTAAGGCATGTTCCCATGATTCCGGGCCGCATTGCCAGACCGACCGGTTCCTGAACGCTTGATAGCAAGTTACGAGCGGCGAGCGGCTGTCCGAAGCGTTCATTCGTTCAATACACTCGCTTCTGCGTGAGCGTTACTAATTGAGGCCGATGGCATGGAGTTAACGCATTGGGTGCCAGCTTAGATAAACGGTCCTAACTTGTACCCAAACGCAACTGCTACATCCAGCCTTCTTCGTAACGGGATTATTTAATGACAGCTTTCAAAATAAGATCTGCGCTAGGGATTCAACTGGGATATAACTCGCTTAAAAAAGGACGCGTTATGTTATTATTGAATTACTTTCTTACATATGTAATAATCCATTAAAACATAACATTATAGAAGAAAGTCATCTGCCACGTCTGCCTGTATGTTTGCGATAAACTCAAAAACTGCTGAACGGATTGTCATGCGGTTTTCACGAGTAGATAAAGTGATTCACGAGTGGTTTAGGTATATAATTTGTCAAGGTTTTTTTTTATTATCAGGGCTGGATAATGTCCGCCTGACCCGCTATTCTTAAATATAATACTGATGATGGATGCTCAGTGCTTAGAACATTTGTAGCGGATTCAGGTCGGAACATATTCATAGATGCACGGCGAGATATTTTTTAATTTGAGGTTGGTAGTTAGTCAGGCGAGCTTAAATAAAGACCTATCTATCATCATGCAAAGGTTTCATTTTCATTGTTAGGATTGTTACCTACATCAATCGACGCTGTTTTTGAGCACACTATTACTGACCCATCATCGGTTCAGGTACATAGTAGATTAAAAAATAGTTGAACAAAATATAAAAATTTAAACGGTGAAAAATATAAATAAGAATCGTAGACTACATTTTTTTTAATTTACTACGCTATTGACCTAGCAAGGCTTTAACAGCTTCACAGGGCTACTCGTAGCCTAAAGTATCATTTAAAGCCTCACTAATATAATAAATGGGAAAGTGAGTTTCTTTGTTTGTTTCACGCCTTAAGTATCGTCTATAAATTCTTCATAAATATTGTCAGGAGTAGGTACATAAAAGGACAAAAATAATTATATACATTTAATATTCAATTATGTACAATATATAGGCAGTATAATTTCAATACGAAATATCAATATTAGACGTACAAAGGCTCCTATACTACACGTCGCTAGTCTAACGCAAGCCAAGTAAGTGCTATACAATCGGTCACGCTTACTACCATGTCATGATGTGAAATTATAAACTTATCTCCTGCTAAAAATAACGCGTATTAAGAAGTTTTCACTTCAAAAAAGAGGGGGTATAGAAAATATATACTATGATAGAATTTAAACTACTCTAATACAGGAAAACATTGTAATGTAAAAGATACAGCAAAGAGGCATGCGATATTCCCAGACGGTCACCAATCCAAATACTGACCGTGCCCAACGTTGCTTAACTTCAGTGATCGGACGAGAACCGTTGATTTAATATTCTACTCATCACAGTGTTATATTCCCGCGACTCTTCATCATTCAAAAAGGTTTCCAAACAGAATTTATAGGAAATTCCAGTTTAAAAACTCGAAAGCGAGCGAAGCTGCGGACATAAGCTAGTTTATTATAAAGCACTTGTATATTGTGAGAGCAATATACAAAAGTAAATTAACCGTTTCTTGTCGTGTGAAAATTATAAATGACTACGTGGAAACTTTAAATTATGCTGGTACGTGATCTTTTCAGCGATTCGTGACAGTTCTATATCTGCAATATCATCTGTGCACCTTACTCTTAAGATTTATTGCTCACGTAAAGACAGGTAGGAACTTAGTTGTTGTAGATTATTGACCCCCTTCGTCTTTTCTAATTTCATCATATATTTTACTAGCTGCCGCTAATACGCAGAGGAAGATCTCAAAAGGAAAAAGAAATTCCTGATTTTGAACAATTATTCACAGGTGCTTCGCTCTTATTGGTCTTAGCGTGATGATATATAGCCTATAGCTTTCTTGGATAAATGACCTAACATTAAAAGAATTTTTCAAATCGGACTGCAGTTCTTGAGATTAGCGTGTTCAACCATACAAACAAACAAACTCTTCAGCTTTATATATTAGTATAGATTAGATAATTAGAAAAGGTGGTTTATAATCATCAATACATATAATAATAATGTAAATTTAACGTGTCTGTACTTTTTAGATTATTGTGAAAAAAAAATAGTTTGCAGGTTTCTCGGTACAAGTAATAAAATACACTTCAATCATTTTTAAAAATATCGATCTATCTATTTTTTTGAACATGCTTCACTGCTATATACAATACTGCTTTGATGATAAAACCTCACCAAGAAAACCGTAAAGCATATCCTCGAGTAACATTTAGTCTTAGTTTCATTAAAATCGGTTCACCCTATTAAAAGTTATTGTAATTTTAATAACGACACGACTTAAGTCCGACAGAAAAGTAGACAAGTAAATGGACTTAATACATTCAGATGATTTTATTAGTCACTGGAGTCGCGGGCACAGCTAGTATTAGAAGAAACAATGAAGTTCACGTAAATGAAAGCATACTTTCAACCAATAGCATCTACATAAACAGAAATCGTAAAACCTATTTCAAAAACATGCATTATGCGACATATGCTTAAGTTATAGAATCATCCGACACAAAATACGTATAAGAGTCGTCGAGATATATATGCTTGGTACACATATATGTTTCAATAACTCATATATGTATGAATATGTAGCTTAGCTTAGGTTAGCACAAATAGATCGCGAATTGCATGTATCAGGCAACAGCCCAAGCCGAGGACTGCCGTGCACTCTGGAGCTAGTTGCCCAAATAAAATTGGCTGAGTGCCTTGAGCATTCGCCTTAGTAGTCCGGTGAAGCTGTTAAGACCTTGCTGAGTCAATAGCGTAGTCAGTTCGAAAAAAAAAATTAGTTATGGAGTAAGATTTTGTTTACTCTTTCCTCAATGGCCGGCAGCATCTGTGATGCCCCCTCGAATCGCAGGTATCCATGGGCGGCGGTGATTATTTACCGTCGGATGTCCCGTCTGTTCGTTTGCCTCCAAACGCATAGAAAAAGAACTCTAATCAAACCTACTGTCAATATACGGATGTGTTCTTATTCGCATTATCATTAGACACTTTATAAATATAACATTCTTCAATACGATTTTGTTACACTAAAGAAATCGCAGTTAGCTGTCATTACTGTAAAATCTATATGTTTCGTAAAGCGAACATTTTGTACCCTTTTTTAAGCGAATTTCGCGAATGGGTGAACGTGAAATTTGTCATAGTTAAAGTTTATATGGAGGAGAAGTGCATAATAGCCATATTTTATATAAAATGCATTAGACACATATTAATTTATTAAACTAAAAATTACATACACTACTGCGTGAATGACACACAACATTTACACACATACATGCAAATGAAAAAGACGTTTACGTTCCATACCTTACATGCCCTTTGAAATTAGCTGGTCACACTGTAGGTTAATTTCATAATAATATAATATATAAATTGTAAATTCATAATATACATTAATAAATACTTTAATAATTAATTGATAAATAATATATCTTTAATCAATTTATGAACCCACTGAAATTTGGAATTTCTATTCCCTTTGGTCTTATTGAATGTCAAATCGAATTTTGACCACTAGGCGAGGTATATCTAAATATATTACTAAATTTCATATATATTTTGGAACATGTAATTATGTTTACATAATTTTCTAAGAATGTTCTCTACGTATATAATGGTTTGTTATTATTTGTTGTAATACATAGTTCAGGAATAGTCTAACGAATATTATGTAAATATGCGCCGTGTTCGATTTACACACGAACATGTGGTAGAAGTCGATACACTATTTAAAAACTGATAGCATAGAAACTTTTAGGAGTGCAAAGGTGGATGATGGTATCTATTCCATTTTTATACATGTATATAGTATATTATCATTCTCATCAACCTATAAGAGATTCACTGCAGGGCCATAGTTCCCTTTTAGCAGAAAGGTATGGACATAATCACCGCACCAGCCCACGACGTATTGGCGATACCCAACATCCACTGTTCTCACTGTTTTCCCATTTGCAGTGGTTACTACAAGAATATTCCTCAGGTTCGGTTGTCCTCTCGATGTTTTCATTCACTGTCAGCCGATAGTGTTATCAGTTTAAATTGATAAATGTACGAGAATTCTGAAAATTTATTGGTACATGCCCGGGTTCGAACCTGCAGAAATCGGATTAATATTCCACCGGTAAAACTACTCGGCTATCACAGCTACTAGTAGTGCATATTATATACATTAATGTATATGGCAATAAGATATATGTATATATAGTACCTAACATTATAGATAAAAGCATATCATTACTACGGCTTAAAATCACAAACGCATTAACCTCTTTGCGCTAAATAACAACGTAACATACAAAATAAAAAGGTGCGATGAAAGGAAAGACCCGATAAGATATGCTACACGTGTTCATTATCTATATTCATCGACTGTGAGATAAATATGTCTACATTTCTTTATATTCGTGAATATAATATGAAAAGCTAAAAGCTTTCTATTCGCTTGATGATTTAAGTGTTATATATGCGTCATAGAAATATAAGATTAAATCACGTTTTTACTTAAGCGAAACTGGATTGAAAGACATAATAATCTTGAGATACAAAATTTAATATTTCAAAATGATTTAGTTTGATAGGAAACGAACAAAAAATTCCTACGCCTCTTTTAGATGGTTCTATTTATAGAAAAAAAACAATAACTCAAAGAGACAAAGAAGAACTCAATAACTTCTTCTATATCTATACATATATACATATAATAAGAATGTAAATCTAACGTGTCTGTATTTTTTCGATTTTCGTGAAAAAAATTGTTGCAGTTGTCTAGGAACAAGTTATAGAATACGTTTCAATCATTTTTAGAAATGTCTGTCTGTCTATCTTTATGTCTGTCTGTTTGTATGAACAGGCGTCACTGCTAAAGTACTGGGTTCACTATAAAACCCCATATAAGAAAACCATAAAGCATATCCTCGGGAGTAACTTAGTCTTTGTTTCATTAAAATCGGTACACTCTATCAAAAGTTATTGTAATTTTAATGGCGCCACGAAAAGTATATATCACACAATATATAGTATCACAGAAAAGTAGATAAGCAAATGGAGTTAATACGTTCAGATGACTATATTAGTCATTGTTTTGTACATCAGGTTCCACGTGGACGAAGTCGCGAGCACTGCTAGTGTTAAATATTTTCTGAGACTAGAGTTTCATCACGAATATGTTTGGGTGTTAATACTTTATATGACGTCATGTTTCCATTTTAAGAAACAAGTGTTGTAGATATAATACTGTTTATTTGAATGATGTTGAGGTTCAGATTATTTTTTACTTATTTTTTTATTGTAGTTTGTTTTTTAAGAAGCTTAGGCTTCAAGCTCACGTTTGACCTCAATTACATCTTATAGAAAGCGCTGAAAGGGTTGACGATGGACCACTCTCACCTGACAAATTACGTATCACTATCCTTATAGTAATAACTAGCTGTGCCC
This sequence comes from Antheraea yamamai, assembly GCA_036509395.1. NCBI lineage: Eukaryota > Metazoa > Arthropoda > Insecta > Lepidoptera > Saturniidae > Antheraea > Antheraea yamamai. Next base: position 10,508,836 of record AP028424.1, read on the forward strand.
GCGACTTCGTCTGCGTGAAAGCTTATGTAAAAAATAGTGATTAATAAAGTCATCTGAATGTATTAAGCCCATTTACTTTTCTCTCGTAATTAAGTCGCGTCGTCATTAAAACTACAATAACTGTTGATAGAGTGGACCGATTTTAATGAAACAAAGACTAAGTTAGTCCCGAAGATATGCTTTACGATTTTCTTACTGAGGGTTTATTGATAAGCCAGTACTTTAACAGTGATGCGTGTTCATAAAAACAGACAGATAGACAGACAGACATTTCTGAAAATGATTGAAATATATTTTATTAGTTATTCCTAAAATCAAAAAAGTACAAACACTTTACATTGAAATTCTTATTATATGTATAAATACAATACAAATCCTAATTTTTATTATTAAGTACATAAAAATTAGAATAAACACGAGTTTACTAATAAAGTTGTTAAAAATGTACATTACATAAACAACGAACGTAAGATATTATTCAAGGAAGAAAATATTTGCATACAAAATATTTGAGTCGTGCTATATTGTTAAACTTGTTAATGTTGTAATTGGTGTTTTGTTTGTATTGAGGGCACGTTCTAACCAGGAAATTGAAGTAACGCGAAACTTAAACCCCAACCGGTCGGATTGTATAGACTGTTATGGTGAATATCTAGTCACAATGACTAAAAGAAAATTCTCCACGTTCCATAATAAAAGTATTCGTACTAACATTCTTTATAAGTGTGTTGGTAATTTTAGTATTTAAATCACAAGAATTGAAAACTAAAATAATATAATGAAAAAGTACTTATGTCTAAGTAATACTTATGGATGATAGACTATGCCATTTATGTATTTACTAGCGATCCCGCCCGCTCTGATAATAAAAAAAAATACTGTACAAATTATATACAAAAACCTTCCTCATGAACCACTTTATCTATTGGTGAAAACCGCATGAAAATCCGTTGATTAGTTTTTGATTTTATCGCGAACAGACAGACGCGTTAGGGGACTTTGTTTTATACTATGTAATGATAATGTGAGAATTAGAGCTTGTATTAATTTCATAGTAAACTACTATTATACACACTGACTATTTTAATTTAGAATGATATTGCGGCTTTCGTACATTAGAGGAATTAAAGGAATGTTCATTTTCATGAAATGTTCACTTCATTTGAAACCTTTATGTCGATTTTAATATAAATTCTCATTTATGATAACAATTGTGGTCTCTAACTTTTTATCGTAATTACTTTTATGAAACGGTGGGATTAATCAAATATTCGGGGTCTATCAATTAATTTTCTATGTTCTAAAAGGAAATAAATAACATACATTTAAGAAATAAATATAATTGAATATTTCATTCTTTTAACAATAAAATATATTTATCTAAAAATTAAGAAATTAGAAATGATACACGTTAAAAACGAATCGAATATTATACTACTACTAGTTGTCCCGGCAGACGTTGTCCCGCCCTGACTATAAAAAAATCCTTGACAAATTATACACCAAAACGTTCCTGGTGAATCACTTTATGCACTGGTGAAAACCGCTAGAAAATCCGTTCAGTAGTTTTTGAGTTTATCGCGAACAGACAGACAGACAGACGCGGTAGGGGACTTCGTTTTATACTATGTAATGATGATGATGGTACAGACAATGTTTTAAATGTGAAAGTATATCCGTGTATCTGGATGTTTGTCCATCAATCAAAGGTCAAACGGGTGGATAAATTCTAATGAAATTCGGTACAGCGGTCGATTATATTTTAGAATGAAATAAAATGGTTTATTATTCTTTTTTTTCGCTTAATGTGGAGGAAGTATGGGACGAGGAACACAAAGTATTTACATACATTAAATTGCCTTTAATATTTTCAAACAGTTAACAGGCTCCGTAACGCAATTATAATACTATTGAAGCCGTACTATTGAATTATCAGTTCCTTAACTGAGAGCTAAATATCTGTATATTAGCTGGTACCCATAAAATCGTCCGCGTGGAATTTAGTAAAAAAAATTGTTTAGTGTGAAAGTGTGCGTGGTGCGCGTGGTTTTGGACACTGCTTGACTAGTTTAGTATATTTGTGGGGAATTCTTCCTTTTTTTTTAAATAATACCTTTACTCAAAATTACTCGTTATAACATCAATCACTTATTTGTGATAATCCCGTCGAAATCCGTCCAACCGGATATGTTTTGTTATGTGTAGAGTATCACTACGTATTATAAAACAACGTCCTCTGCCACGTCTGTCTGTCTGTCTGTTCGCGATAAACTCAAAAACTACTGAAGGATTCTCATGCGGTTTTCCTCAGTAAATAATACTTTCATATGCATTAAATAAAACGCTGATATTTTGATATAACAAACAGATACTTCAATTTTATTTAGCTGTATAGAGTATAGATCCATAAACCATTTAATGTATGTATCAAACGTTTAAGCATATAGACATATGACTGACTATATAGCCGTCAATACCGTGAAATTATGTCGTATATAATACTAATTAATATTAAATAATCAAGTACTTCAACACGTGCGCATTAGACAATACGAATAAGTTCTAACTAGCAATGCATTTGACGTTCTCATTTCAATATTTACTTGTCTCAAGCTGTGAGACGGGACTGCTAATATCAATGCCTGTTTACGTCATGGCTGACATAAATACATCTCGACGAAGTCTAAATACTATAGTTATCCACGTCACTTAAACTTCCTATTATAAGTCTATTCCTTAAGCCTAATATTATATTCCTTTTAATATTCTATGTAGTTATCATACAGAACACAGGTACTATACAGTTGACAATATGTAATATAAAAGGGTCGGATTGTCCATCCGTTCATAGTTATCTTGTGCCCAACATGCTACATGTACTTACGATTCCGCTCGCCTATAGTACATAATTAATGTTAATGTATTTTTACGTGTTATTTTTCTGTAAATATATAATTCAGAGACTTTTATGGCATAGAAGCAGTTATTGTGCTCCCAATGTAAAGTTTAGACTTAAGATACTATTACTATTTTCAGTAATTTATATCCTAAACGATTATCCACTCTATTATATTGCTGAATATTTAATAGGTTAGGTAAAATATTGCAAGAGAACGTGCGTGCGTTAACTTTTTTGTCAACTTAATTTATTACGATCCTGTTTATAAGTTACATGCTTATATTGTAAGTAATCTGTGTAAAAGATTGTCCGTTTTCATCAAATATCCACTTCAGTTGAAACATTTATTTAATATTAATTCTCCTTTACGATAATAATAATGGTTTCTGACGTGTTATTGTAATTACCTTTATGAAAATGTGGAATTAATGAAATATTCGTAGTCTGTGAGTTAGTTTTCTATTTTCTTGAACGAAAGAAACAACATGGATATTATTAATTATAGGAGATGACGTAAAGTAAACAATGATTTGAATTACATTTGTGACTAATCATTTTTACACATAATCTCATCTTCAATTAAATGAAGATGTGGTGTGTATGATAAACACGTTAAGGCTGGGAGGCTGGCTATATAGGTATATTGGCGATAGACTTTCAACTTGAAAGTGGTAACTAGTCAGGCGGACTTTGAAAAAGTCCTACCACCGTGCAAATTTCGAGAGGTAAGAATATAAGACTGACGCATCTAAAACAAGAAATTATCGATTAACAAATGAATTTTCCTATTATCACTCGTAATTTTAATATACAATCTTCATTACATAGTATAAAACAAAGTCCCCTACCGCGTCTGTCTGTCTGTCTGTTCGCGATAAACTCAAAAACTACCGAACGGATTGTCTTGCGGTTTTCACCGGTGGATAGAGTGATTGATGAGGAACATTTTAGTACATAATTTGTCAAGGATTTTTTCATAATCCGGGCGGGACAACGTCTGCCGGGCCCGCTAGTTATATATAATTTTTTTCTGTACATGTGTATTCACTGAATACCTCGTAAACGGCTGGACCGATTTTGATGAAATTTTGTGTGCGTGTCCCATTGGATCCGATAATGGTTTAGATTCACAATTGGAGCCTTAGACTTTGACTTTTAGGATTTTTTTTTATTGTCAAGGCAGGACAACATCCGCCGGTCCCGCTAGTTAATCTATATTTTTAGACACTACAATACCGTTTCTATTCTTATCTCCAATTATACTCAGTAATTTAATTTATTTCACGCTCGTTTGCAGGCGTTTTGGCATAAATAATATATAGTATTTTGTCAAGAAACAAAGAGGCGACTTGGAGGGATGATGATTTAGTTGATAGTATAGATACCGATGATGTTATAACTAAAGATACGTTACCTAGATGATATTTTGACAAAACAAATGGCACAATAACGCACACATTCGTAAAGTAATATTATAACGCCACACTGTCTTAGACAAAATGTGGAAGTAAGATGGCGTATTCTCAATATCGGTGGTGAAAAAGAAATAGTTATAAGTTGCTTAGATACGGGCGGATTGACGGGCAGTCATTAAAAATAAGCTAACTAGCCAAGTTTTAACAAGGCGCTGTCGAAGCGCTTATGACGTATCTACCTTTATGTAAAATTTCTTCTGTACGTGTGTTTGTCACTGAACTACTCCTAAACGGCTGGACCGATTTTGATGACATTTTGTGTGCGTATTCCAGTAGATCCGAGAATGGTTTAGATTCACATTGGAGCCGGTAGGTGGCGCTGCGGTTGACTTTTAGGATCTTTTTTTATTGTCAAGGCAGGACAACATCCGCCGGGCCCGCTAGTATAGTTATAATATCATTGATAGACTCTGCGTCGATCGATTTAGGTACGATTCCTTGCAACTGGGTAGAAGCTTTTCGTGAAGGATAACATTGTGACGAAACAATAACATGGTAGTAGGGTTTTTTCCACGTCCGATTAGTTAGCTACCACCCTGAAGTTGAAAATCTCTCGTTAGACACCTGTTGGTATGTTCCAAAAGCTGCACTTAAGTGTCAGTTCCCTCTAGTTTTAGTGTCTTTGTAATTTTACACAATATTGCCATCTCCCATCAGGTGAGACTGTGGTCAAATACTAAATTGTATAGAGTATAAAAAAAACTAATAAGAGTGTATTTAATTATTCAGGACAACTTAAATTATACTGGTATATCAGTATTAGGCTGTGACTACGTGATATTAACAATTTGTTGTAGTGGTAAAAAAGTAATTTTCTTGAAGAAGTGTACGAAAATTACTAGTAATCTCGCTTGACGTAGGTCGGATATTCGGTCTGATAGTGATAAAATGAATACTTACGAGAAACGTGCGTTTACGTTATTTGGAAATTGTCTTCTTACTTCGTTTATGTTATATATGAGTACAATCTCAGTATATCAATTATTATAGTGAATATTAAATGTATTCTTAAAGTACAATATACGTTTTTTTCATCATTTTTTCTACTGGGATAAAAAAATATATATATTTAAAAGGCTTTAGTATATAATCATGTCTTTTTTTTTTATTTTCATTGACAAATATTATTTTCCCTAAAACAAACAATTTGGTAAAACATATAAAGAAAATTTCGTAAATTATTACAATTACATATTTCATGAGATTTTTTTTTTCAAAAACATTCATTTTTTTTACCATAAACTGGACTTAAATCGTTCTGCGGCAAGTGTTGTTTTTAACAGAAAAAGAAATTCTTTTCTTCTTCGTCCTTTTTATCCAAAGGAATCTTTTCGGCAACGTTTGAAAAAAATGAAGACCAACAAATTCGGTTTGTTTAAAAAAGGTTATACTATATATAGTATACCTTATACTTAAGTTATACGTGTCTCCTTCATACTAATAGTAATGATAATGAGAAATTATTGGCAGTAACTATCATCACGCGTATCTACAAATACTATACTAGCAATCATTAGCCGACCGCAAAATGAGAAGCGCCAGAACATATTTCTTTACATGATTTTCATCTTTCCCACTGCCATTAGAACTACACGTCAATAAAGCACCGGATACATGTGATAATTAGTTTAAACTTTCCGAGATATTATTCGACTTTATTGTACGAATCTTTCAAAATTAATACCCAATATTTGATGGTCGTGCGTTTTGCTTTTGTTTTCTACATCATTATTTATTTATTACATAGCATAAAATACAGTCCCCTAACCGCGTCTGTCTGTCTGTCTGTTCGCGATAAACTCAAAAACTACTGAACGGATCTTTATGCGGTTTTCAACAGGGGATAAAGTGATTCACGAGGAACATTTTGGTATATAATTTGTCCAGGTTTTTTTTTTATAATCAGGGCGGGACAACGTCTGCTGGGCCCGCTAGTTATTATTAAAAGTATTCCGTCTTCTACCATTTTCCAAGCTATATTAAATTTCCTCGGCGTTAATTCAAAAATTTAGTTGTAAAAAGTAATAAATAGTTCAACATGATAAGAATCCCCTAGTGCCCGGCTTCTGAGATACTCTGTTAAACTACCAATAGTTATTGACTCAACAAAGTTATCCATAAGATAAACTGGCAAATTACCCGTTGAGTTTTACTGGCGTTAATCGTATTATTGTGTATTCAGTAACGCAATTTGACAAGTTATCGAACCGATAACGTAGTTGAACAGATATTCTACATTTAAAGTACCTCAGAAACCGGGCATAAGTACTTTAATTGAAGTAATCAGTGTTATGTTCTTTTTGTCTATTATGTATTTTGTGATATATAAATCAATTTTAAAACAGAAGAGTATTGAATAAGAATCAGAGCAAAGCACTGACTAAAGTACCACGTAATAAAACGCATATCTCACTTACAAATATGAAATTCCATTAAAAGAAAAAAAAATTGAAACCCGTTTATCTCGTACGTGTAAAACTGACCGATGCCCCCTTGAATCTTTATCCTCCAATTGAATTTCTTAAATAAAATCTTGTAACGATGAGTCCATAAGCTAAGAGAGCCTTTATCTCTTATGGCCATAGTTCTAATCTTTGGAACTAACTCTGCTTGGAAGGTTTTATTACTAAGTTTTCTTATATTAATATAGTTCTGATTAACTTTGTTATTATTAACTAAGTCTAGACTGCTAAAGACAAAACGGGATTCATGAGATATGAAGTCGTACTAGTAATATTATAAAAGTGAAAATCGTTATTAACTACAATTTATATTACCTTGTAACGTCTCTAGAAAGTAGCTGAAGATTCTTATTTATAGTTATTTATATTTGTAACACAATGTCTGCAAAGTCAGTGTTTTGTTTTACGAGGTAAGCAGAGAAAGTTGCGGCATTAGTCATCGTTAACAATGACAGGTATTCACGAGATAACTTCACTGTGCGATTAAGTATATGATACAGTTTTGTATTATAATATCTTAATTATACGTCATTTCGTTACCGTTTTCGTGATAAATAAACTGGACTAGTTTTTAATCTATACTAATATTATAAAGAGGTAAAGTTTCTGACGTTATGGGTTTGTGAGTTTGTGACGTTATGGCGTTGTAAGGGGTAATCTCAGGAACTACTGGTCCGATTTGAATAATTCTTTCAGTGTTATATAGCTCATTCATCGAGAATGGTTATAGGTTATATATCATCACGCTAAGGCCAATAGGAGCGGAGCACAGTTGAAAAATGTTTCAAAATCGAGATGTTTTTTTTTTTGAGAGCTTCTGCTGTATGTCAGCGTTAGCCCAGAGTAGTAACTATTACTACGCGGGCGAAGTCGCGGGCAGGGGCTATAATCTATATACGAATATTATAAAGAGGTTTACCTTAAGTTCACAAACTTTAGTTTGTGACGTTGTAGGGGGTAATCTCAGGAACTACTAAACCGATTTTGAAAATTCTTTTACCAATATAAAGCCACGTTATTTATGAGTGTCATAGGATACATATCATCACGCTAAGACCAATAGGAGCGGAGGAACAATGAAAAATGTTTTAAAATCGGGGTATTTTTTCCATTTGAGAGCTTCCGCTGCGTCTTGCCCAAAATAACTATTCCACGCGTGCGAAGTCGCGGGCAGAAGTTATTAACTAATTATATTATCTATAATCCATACTAATATTATAAAGAGGTAAAGTTTGTGAGGTTGTAGGGGATAATATATGGGGAGTCGGAGAAAAATATTCGAACGAAAACGTTTCTTACGAACGCTGCCTTAATTATGAGATATATATGTTTGAGTTCTAGAGAAAATTTGTAGCTTGATAATGCCTATTACCGCCCAACGAAGTGGGCACGGGTCGGCTAGTAGTAAAATAAAGTAGGTTCTTAAAGTAGGTTTCAAGGAAATTTCATTTTCTTTAAATCATTCTGTATTCTTAAACATTGGTCTCTCTTTTGATCCCTGAAGAGTATGTATTCAATATTATTCATCCATCTGGACTTAGTAATAAGTTTAATGAAATTCGTTATGAAAATTATATTTAACAAAGAAAAAACGCTTGTAATTAAAAAAAAATGTTTGATATCGTCTACGTTAAATTACAAAATAAACATTATCAATTTATCATTTCATTCAAATCGTTAAAACCGTTTTATATATACCTACAAGAACTGCTCACTTAATACTTTTAAACTTGCATTAGAAACGTATTAAAGTTATACCAAAAACATGGTCCGTTTCGTTTATATAATTTAAAAAAAACTAATATTGATGTAAAATTGTGAGCATTACAGCCTATTTCAATTATAGGGTTTTTGATCATATTCATTTATTTTATAAGTCTCCTTATATTCGTATATTTCTTAACAGGATTCTAGATATATCATAAGGGCTTCGACAGCGTTTTGCCACAACTTGGCTAGCTAGCAAACGTGATCTAGCCCGTATGTAACCAACTTATAACTATTTCTTTTTCACTACCGATATTGAGAATATGCCATCTTACTACCACATTTTACGTATGTGTGCGTTATCGTGCCATTTGTTTTGTCAAAATATCACATAGTTAACGTATCTACACCTTTTTACTTATAATATCATTGGGATTAACGATTAAAATGATTTTTAGTATAAACGTTTACGTTCAAATGTCACCCTGAGAGATTTAAATGAAGTTACACGTTCCGTATTACAGTCCATATCGCCTATAGCTGTTATCATAAACCTAATATCCCCAAGTTTAATGGTATCGTTAAAAAGTTTCGTTATTGTACGTACCCGAATTCGTAACAATGCTTTCGCTTAAAATGAAAAAGTAACTTTCGTACCTTAAAAATACATTGCTCATTCTTTTGGTTTCTTGATATTGTGAGCCATTGAAATAGTAAAGCACCTGAACAAGCGTTGTTTATAAATCCCAAATAAATTTCTCTTTCTTTTCTTAAAAGAAGCGTAAAGGTTTAACTCTTAGTTAATTAAAATATTCTTAAACCCTTCCACAATGTACTGAAAAGTAAAGAAGAAGAAAAGTATAAACAAGTCGAAAGGCTCGTCAAGGCATATATGAAATTTTAAAATACGTGGCACTTCGTATGTAACTAAACACATTTCATATTTAAACCATTTTAATTTACGACGATATAATGCATTATAGTTGAATTACCCGGGTCATTGACTCGGTATTGTGTCGATAGCCCTTTCATGGTGTGAACAAAAGAATACGCTATCTAGAAGCGATTATTTGAGTTTCTCAAATATAATTTTGTGCTAAAAATATAACTACTCCACTCTCTACACTTGATTGGCTTTAAAATAATAATTTTCAAATAACCCTTTAAGGTTTTGGTTCTATAGAAATGATTATTTAATATTATACAACATTCTTTTTAATTGTTTCAATCATTACAAAGGATTACAAGTAATAATATAGAGAACAACACTTTTGTATATAATTATTATCGAGGGCACAGGCTGCGTCCCGAGGCCTCGCTGCATATGAGTTATTCTATGTAGTACAATGAACCGCTGGCACTTATAGGCCAGTGAACACTCAAGCGTCCCTTCTACGTGGCTTTAATCTCATAAAGGGGCTCACGTGCCCTATCGCGCGACGACCGCTCCGGCGCTAGGCACGCGTCGTGTTACGTAATGCTACTCGCATCGGTGCGTTAACTTTTAACATTGAGGAAGTGTATGTTTCCTAACGTGGAGTTTAAGGTCAGCAAACTGCATTTAGAGTACGAAATGTTATGTAACGTTCGATCATTTGTACGGAACTTGTAAAAAGTGTATCTCTTTTTTAATTAATATTCATGAATACATATTATATATGTATGTAACAGTTTTAGTATAATCTTAAATTTTAAGTTTTAATTATTTATTTAATTGTTAAATGTTAAAGTTTCTTAGTGAAATTTTAAATTCGGTTTTAATTTTATCAACAAATCATATGAATACCAATGAATTGAATTCTAGTGTTATTAATCCATTAATAACATTATTATTATTACTGGTAATCTTATCACAAAAAATGTTTCGGTTTTATGAAACGATTCTTCTAACATTTCTGACTGATCACTAAGTAACACACGTTTTATTAATTAAAATAATAATAATGCTTGATACTTGATCATCATACCAAATTGTAACTAAACATTATAACTGAACAAATTTAAAGCTTTGAGACTTTAATGGAAAAGAAGTATTGATAAATTGAATTGTTTAAAACACCTGGGCTTGACAATTGATTTAGATTGTTTAACAAAAAATATCGAGAGAAATACAATAAACGAATACGTGGATACGGCACAAAATATAAGAAACATTTCTTTGTATTTTAAATGAAATGTACGCGTTAAGCGTTTAAGAATAACATGTGTATTGGCATAATAATATTATATATTATTCCTATGAATATAATTGAATATATGTAACAATTGAAGTGAATATAATACATTAATATTTAAGACTATATTTTTTTAAATAAGCTTCTAATGTAAAGTGCTAAAAAGCTTAATCAGATTATATTTTATTGTGTATGGCGGCCATTTTGAAAATCGCCATTTTTTTAAAATATAATTTTCCTATATTGTTAGGACTGAATAAACATGCACATTAATGATTTGATCCAAACAAACATAGCAAGCTAAAGGAAAGCTTGTAATAATGATAATTGAAAGTTTGCTTATAATTAAAGTAAAATAAGTCCAGGGAACTTATTAATTAGTTATTTTTAAACATTCAGTCGATAGTTAATAGATCAATAGTGTATGTATATATTGACTGGTTAGTCGCCAGCAATATTTTTACAGAATAATCAATAGTCGATTCTCGTTCTAAATCAATTAAAAAAAATAGTTGCTTAGTATTTGACCTATTTATCTAGAGAAAAACAAAACTGATATGTATTAAACATTAGTTGATTCACGTAAAAACAAACTGGTGTAATAATAACGAAAGCAATGAATCACATCGTGCGGTGCAGTCCCGCCCGCTTTTCGCACTTCGACTCGCGCCCCGCTTTCCTTTGTTCAAAATTACGGTATTCCGACGATAAGCAGTTACGTAGTAAATTAATCTTGAAATGCGCCCCTTTAATATTGTTCATTGAACCTAGATGTGATTTTTTACGTTTTGAAAATATCGCTTCTATACTTTTAAAAGTTTTAGAATTAACTTTAACCAAAGTTCTCTTTGTTGTTCATTAGTATTTGTTTTGAAATTATTATTTTATATGTTAAATGTGACCATGAACTACCAAAGGGTTGAAGGGTTTTAAACTTTAAACAGTCACCTCGTGTACAATTTCGAAATAAGAAATAGGGATAAACTCGAGAAAAATGTAATTACTCTTAACTTATATTATAAATGAGAATGTCAGTTTATTTGTTCGTTACGCTTTCACGTCTTAACTGTACACCCGATCATCATGAAGGTTTGCTTACACGTTGCCAAGAGTACAAAAAAGGTCATGGGCTAGAGCTTTCATCCAAAAAGTATTCTTCCCGGAGGATAAGCCAAATCTACGTTTACGCGAGTGAAGCCGTGAGCAAAAACTGGTGGGTAATAATTAAAATTCAGGATACTCACATTTTATATACCTGTAACTATGTTTTTTGAAGTGATAACTTTTTTAGGCTCGTCGAGCAGTATTTTTGGCAGGAGGTAAATTTATAATTTTGCGTCATGACATGCTACGTAAGCATGACCGTCCGTGTTGCGCTTGCGCGGCTTGTTTCAGACTAGCGACGCGTAGTATAATTGATTAATGGACTCTGTACCCAAAAATGTATATAATTATTGCTTCGAGTGCCAGTAGATATGAAAACCACACTAAAGTTAATAATTTCTGAAATTTAAATATTGCCATTCACACTATAATTAATATGACAATTCAAAAGACAACACATTTATTTCATTGTTTTGACTGTCTCGACTATTTTTTTTTGCGTTTTCATTTAATTTAATGGAAATTACAAACATAAAGTAGCGAATATCAACGTAGAGTAGAGCGAACCCTTTATGGTACTTTGACATAGATTTATGTACGAAGGGAAGCAAGTAATATGCGTCCCATGCAAACATAACCTGTCAAGAGTACTAGAATGAAGCGGAATATTATAACAGTTTGTGATCTAAACTGACACATCGTCTGTTTGCTATACGATCATTAAAGTAGCGGCACGCTATTTAGGCCATTTTGACACATTATAATAAACGAAGAGTTTTTGGATTTATAACTAGTATTACAAGTTGTAACTGTTTTTTTTTAATAAAACAGAAACACAAATACCTACTTAATATATTTGAATGAATTTAATGATGAAATGAAAATGAATATACATACTTATAAATTAACATAAGAAAAAATATCGAAAATATAACGCCTGGTCGACACTATATCACAATCACAGTGCAGTCAGTTTGTTCTTCTCGGAGCAAAGTCAAGTCGAGCTCCTTTGTTTTGCGTTGAGCATCCATATGATTTTGCCGGAGATAGTAGTTATGCTGGCCAGCAAGCCTTTATATATAAGTATATACAGGACTAGCTGTACCCTCAGCTCCGCATGCGTGTTTATAATTTGTATTAAAGAAATATAAAATTGTAACATCATGTACAATTATAGAAATGCTCTTTAAAACAATTGTAAGTATGAGGCGCACACCCCTTACAGTAACGTATTCATTAGATATATAAATACTAACAGTGGGTCAAATGAGGGTTATCTTCAGCAACATATTTGGAACCTTAACCCACCATATATCTACCTAAGTGTTCACTTACACTGTACAAGGAACTAATGAAACAATGATTTAAAGGTGTTATTATAATGGTATAATTTGCCCATATTGTCAATAAGTAATACGTTTATGGTATAATATTTTGTTAGAAGAACCCCTTCTATCTCCAAATTTACTATTAATAATTATAATGTTGAATTGTAAACAATGAATTAGCTGACGTCTTGAAATCTTGCATAAATATAAATCAAGATATAGAACTTTGTATCTGTCTAAGTAGTTTTTAATATTTGACAATTTAAATAGTGCTCACTGAACTCGATACAATATTCTTATATATTACTATGGTTACTAAGTTATGTAGATGAAAAGGCGGTGAATAAAACAAAATGGCCGCCACAATGACAAAAAAGACAATATAATTCAAATTACATACATAGATACAGATATATGAATTTCAATTATATTTATTCTTAGAGTTCAGTACAACGCACGTCTTACGCACATTTTTACAATGAGCAACATATTTTTACTAAATTTCATGTGGATAAAGTCGCAGATAACAGCTAGTCTAAAATAGAATTACCTAAATTACTTCCAATAAGGTCAGTTGTCTGCCAGTGAAAGTCCCGTAAAAATCAGTCGAATCGATTTGGAAATAGCAATGCCAGAGAAGCCACAGTTAACAGCTAGTCTAAATTAAAATAAACCAAATTAGTTTTTATAATGTCCGCTATCTGCCAGTGAAAGTCCTGTGATAATTGGTTCAACCGTTTTGGAGATAGGATTTCGGACAAAGCAGCGGTTAACAGCTAGTTTGATATAGAGTATCCTAAGTAACCCACTGTAATTTCAGCTATCTGCCAGTGAAATTTCCGTCAAAATCGGTGCAGCCGTTTCTTTACCCGGAACAAACAGACAGACCGACAAAAATTTGAAAAATTGCATTTTTGTTATCAGTAGCGTTATACTTTCATACCCAATTAGTAAAAAATATATATTGTGATATTACATACAGACACTTCATTTTTATTATATGTAGAGATAAATATACATAATTTCAAATTTAGAAAAACATAAATGCCGACTTCATAAAACTCTTTAAAAGAATGTAAATAAGTACACTAATAATTATAATCCATTTACAGTTCTGTCAAATGGCGCTGTGTTTTTGGTAGTAAAAACGTAAAAAGATTGTTAGATAAATATATACTAGTATATACTTAGACATATATGTATACAGTTTAAAAATCAGTGTACTAAAATAATGTTTTGTATAATGTTAATACTAAAAAAGCGGACAAACGTCAAAAAGGCCATCATACCGTGCCGCCACTATAATAATTATTTTTTAATGTTAATTAATGAAAGAATATATTTATATATACATACCTAGTCTTGCCATAAATACTGAAACAAAGAAAAAAAAATTTCTATTGCAAATAACATTTATTACTTTTACAGTGTGTTAGTTTAATACATAAACATAAAACCATTTAAAATATAAAAAGTTTATTCAAAGTGGTCTCCATTGGCTGCAATACAGTCCTTTAAACGTTGAGGCCAGTTATCAATAGAAGCACGCACTCTTTCCATGGGAAAATTCTTCACTCCCAATCGTACGGATTGTTTTATGGACTCCAAATTATCATCGCGTAATCATAATCAAATCATAATCCAGCGGATTAAGATCGGGACTATACGTAGGCCAGTCTTCAGCTCTGGTGTAGTCCGAAACGTTCGTTTCCAACCAAGACTGCGTAGACCGTGCTTTATGACCCGGCGCCGAGTCTTGCTGGAAGGACCATTCTTGGTTATTGAACATGGTGTTGTTAAGGGGCTTCACTACCTTCTCAAGAATGATATCTTGATACACTTGTGCTGATGTTTTGATACCTTTCTCACAAAAGTATGGCTTCATAGCTAATACCCCACCAAACCATCACTGAAGTCGGATAGTGCCCACGTTGAACTCTGTCAGCTAATTGGGAAACTTCCTTGGAGCTTTGAGCATAAATACGGTCATTTTGTTTATTAAAATGTTGCTCAGTTGTAGAAAAATTCTCTTCCGTAAACAAAATTTTTCTGTGACCTATCTTTGCGTATCGCTTCAATAGTTGATTTTCGATTTTACCACCCTATTCTTTTTTAAATTATCAGTTAAGAAATGACCAGTACGTCTCTTGTAGGCTGCAAGTCTCTAAGTAATCTTCTAAAATAGCTGACATGGTTCTAGGTGCTATCTTCATCTCCCGGGAGAAAATCTTTTGCTTTCGGACAGGATTTCTTCATATTCTTTCCCTTACTGCTTCGACCACCTTTTTCGTACGAACACTACGTGGACGGCCAGATCTTTTTCTGTCACAAACAGAGGAGGTCTCATTGTACCTATTAATAGCCCGACACACAAACATTTTATACTAATACCAAGCGTATAGCGAGTTTTAAATATTGTATTCGACTCCATACCTACTTTGTGTAATGCGATCATAGCGATTCGGTTCATTTTATCACCCCACATTGTTTATTTTTAATTGTAACAGTATTTATGGCCAGACTAAGTATATATTAGGGTGTGCCAAAAATTGAAATTAAGAGAGAGCTGTCCTTTGGCCATAATTTTTGTTTGGATATATCCTATGATATTTTGGATATGAGAGCAAGAAAAGAATAATTTCGACTTTTATTCGCCCACCCTAATATATATAACTCCTTGTTAATTAAAAGTTTAACCGTAATACGTATCACTGAATTCAAAGAATATATGCATGTATTTTCTAAAATAATATGAAACTTTGTAAAACAATTGAATTCGATTCATAACTGAGAAAACAAAAAGGCCCTCGTTAATTTCAGTCTAAACAGTATTCGATTGTCTATCTACATATTCCTGCCATAAGTTAGTCGTCCATCGTCTGCCGACGGCCATTATTCAGACTAAATTTCCCTCATTTGTGCTCAAATCGTTTACCGTTGATTTTACTCCAGGACGTTTATCTCGGATAAGGAAATAGAAATTGTAGGCATAGTATTATAGTTGTAGAAGTTTGTTAGAAAATATAAAGTTAAATATTATGTTGTTGTATGTAATACCTACAACATGTACTAAATATGTAATTAGAGCTTATAATAATTCCAACGAATAGATAATCATTAGTGAAAACATAGTTATTTAAAAAAAAAGGTGTTTTAAAATGATATAAAAACATTATTCTTGATGAATGGTAAAACCACATGAAAATCCATTCATTTTTGAGTTTATCCCGAACAGACAGACAGACAGATATGACAGAGGACTTTGTTTTATAATATATAGGATATTACCTATGTACCTATATTTAGTAGTTATGTACATGTTGATATCGTAAAGTAATTATGTATTATTAATTTTGAAAACAGAATTGCTGATGTTGATGTAAAAAGGAATCTATATTGTACAAATAATATTCTGCCTCTAATCTGACACCACATACCTCATAATGTATTCCGTGTTTATAGAAATATAACGAGCTAGTTAGTATAAGACCATGTAATAGTAAACATACCTCTCTGTTTCATATTTAACAAGTGTCACCTATTTAAAATGTGGACTATTTTGGGTATTCATAATTCTGATCAAAATATATCAGTAATATATAGAACTGTAACAACTGACATCTTATTCAATCGCTAGCTGTTGAAATTCTATTTTCATAGAATATTATCAAAATGTTATATTAACTTCAAATAACTTCCTATGCACTGGAAATGTTGACGTCATATTCACAATTCAATAGGACGTTCGAATCGTCCGGGTGTCTACATCTTCATTTCCTTTCCAAAAGCGTTTTATCCGACTGCACGCTGACGATTTCTGTAATCAGTCCCACTTCCCGTCACTATATCCCGAAGTTAATGCTAAAGAGTAATAATTTCCTTTCTAATATTATGTTTTAAGTAGAATGTAGGGACTCTACGTCCGTAGAAATAGCAAAATGAGTTTATAATTGTGCAATTATTTTTGTAATTATTTTCATGAAACACTTTTTTTTTTTCATATTTGCTCGCTACTTGTTCGCTCTTTATGTGAAATAGAAGCAAGAGATGCTAATTAAGTATAATACATTATTTCTTGTCAATTATTTGAAAAATAGAGATGCCTACCGTGTGTGGTAAGGTTTTGTTTTTCGAACTGACTAAAAGTATTGGCCGGGCATATCTTTATATCTTCACCGGACTAATGAGGTGAGCATTTAAGGGGCTCAGCTGCATGGCAACAAGCTGAAGGATGTCGAAGTGCCCGAACCTCGATTTGGGCAATTGTTTGCTAATAAACTAGCCAACGTAATCACACCTGCATAGGTAGGTTAAAGAGTGGCGTGTACATGCATTTAGAAACTGACAGTTGACTAAAGTAATTAAGTGAAAAAAATAGGGGATATATAAAACCCTTTCATTATATGTGTACCTACTGTGTTCACAAATGTGGGGTGATCTGTGCGTTTTGAGCTAGTAAGTGCTGAGTCACTGTATCGCACTTACAACATAATCTACTACTCGTGCGATTTCCTACTCATTAGTTTACTCTTGAGAGGGATAACCATAAGTACGCGGATTTATTCTATCCATAACTAGCGGGAATTTATTTAGCAGAAACAGAGGTATGTGCGCAGCGTTGTGCGGTAGCTGCGATGTTAGAGAAGCTGGAGATTACCTTAAGCGCTTTGCGATCTTTTACTGCTGTTGTTCATCGCGCTAAAAGCGATGATCTCTAGTACTTCGACTTCAACCAGTCGATTTCGGCGATAGAAAAGAAGAAGTCGAGTTTAACCCATGCAGGCATAACCTTGTGAAGCTTCAAAGGAGCATGGGCTCGGGAGCCCATGGGACCTGAGTACCTATGCGGGTCAAGGAAGGCCACGTGGTGCGAGTACGCCGGTAAAACCACTCGACCACCACGAATTAAGTAATAATAATAAATAATATTAAAAGTTGAAAATAGAAAATCATATGTACAGAGACCTTTCATTACAAAGAATGCCCAATTTTATTTCTGTACTTCTTGTCACAATGAATAAAGGGTGAAAATGTGAAGATAGGCGATTTCGTTTATATACCAGAAGCGATTATAGGGAGCCCATAAACAAAAGTAATTAAGTGCAAAGAACAAAGGGAGTGAGTCAAATAAGTTCGCTCTAAAAATACAACATGGTATTCGGACGTACATTTCACAACAACTTTTCCATTTATACCAACATGTGCTTTTTGAGTTATCATATAAATATAAATTAAAATTACGTTTGCTTTTATTTTGTGTTTTTATACCATTGACATATAAAAATCTAAAACTCGTCTCGAATAAAAGTAGCGTTCAAAACCGCCCCACAAAAACTCTTCAATATACGTGGTTATATATGCGATAAACGTATGATGTTGCAAATTCAACTTTACCTGAATGATTTAAAGTTGTTTTTACAAGGACGCAAGCGACACGATATTATTTGAAATGAGTGCATAATCCAAAATGATGCACTCATTTTTGTGTGCCGGCTGTGAGACGTTAAGTGTGCATCTTGGGTTTTTGTATATCAATGTTTTGTACATTTAAGAAACTTTTCCTTTTAGAATATTGTCGTAAAAATATTGTGAATAATGTAATATAATAATATTGTTTTAATAATATAGAATATTGTCATAATTTAAATATTTGCTTCGTACCTTTTACCTACATAACAAAATAATAGAAAAATGTTTACTGGACAAGAGTTATCAAACGATCAAGTTACAATATTTTGTTTATTATTACGTATACTAACTGCTACACTATAACAAATAATATACATATATGTCGGGCCATAATAACCGATATATTAAAATTACTTGTCTTCTTTTATTCCGTACGTCGATGTTCATATAAAATATATTGTATCTTGACCTTTACGCTTAAAATGTTACTAATATTCAGATATCTGGTATTAGAGAAGGCTTCTGTACACTCGAGTTTGACCTTCACCGAAGGTTAGTGACCCCAAAACGAAGACACCTGTCTCCGCTCTACCATTTCTTAAATAAAAAAACAGAAACAAACTGAAGAAATTTTTTACCATGGCTCATTCAGATCTCATAAAAAACTAATTTTCCGGGATGATGGTACAGTAAAGTTTATTTTATCTCGCCCGCTGTATAATATCATTACAAAGTACTTTACTAGTACAAGATTGTTATAAGTGTTATAACGTCAGTCGGTGGTTACAGCGTTCATATTAAAAAGCTTTATATATAGAATGTAATTTACGTTGAAATAGTTTTATTTAATTAAATCTATATTCAATTTAGTTTCGAAATAGGCGTACTCTGATAACGAAATAAAATACAATTTCTAACCGAGAACCGCGAGATTCGTGAACCTATTTAAGGCACCGCATACAAGTAATCATACTTTATTAATGTTAATAACTCAAAACTAGGTCGGTGAAAGGGTCCAGTTTCAGCGTAGCGTATTTATCTTTGAATCCTATTGCACGTGTGTCACTCTGTTAGTCAGGGTTGTGTTGCGTAATAGAAGCGAACTGTGCTCTGCACAGTGCATGAGACAGCTTTCTTAATGTAATAAAAAGCTTACGTTAGTTCAATTAGTAGAAAAAATATCCTGGTTTTTGTTGCTTAGTTTAGTCGCTTAGGCTATGAAGTAAATTTAGTTAGAATTTTTAGAAATGTCTGTCTGTCTGTTTGTTTGCACACGCATCACGACTAAAGTACTGCGTTCATGATAAAATCTCACCAAGAAAATTATAAAGGATATCCTCGAGATAATTTAGTCTTGGTTTCATTAAAATCGGTTCACTCGATCGAAAGTTGTTGTAATTTTAATGACGACGCGACTTAATATATTCAGATGATTTTAGTCACTTTTGAAGTGAAACTTCTTTATCGACGTATAGAGGAATTTTAGAGCATGTAAAAACGTATGTAACGTTTTTCGGTTACGCGCCATCTTCATTTCTGTACATTTTTCCGTTACGCGCCATGTTTATTTCTAAAGGTGCGCTCACAGTGATCAGAGTCCGTTTTTTTTTTCTAAAGGTCCGCTCACAATGATCAGATTCCGTTTTTTTTTTCTGTAAAGTTGTAAATATAGTAGATCATTTTTCGAAAAATGATGTCATAAAGAAGTTTCACTTCTTACGTGTGTACACTGATACACGCACGTATTTTGCTTTTACATTAGGTTCCACGCGGATGGAGTCGCGGGCAAAGCTAGTAATATATATATTCAGATAGGTCGCGAATTGCATGTATCAGACAACGACCCAAGCCGAGGTGTGCCGTGCTAGATGTCAAATAAAATCGGCTGAGTGATTTAAGCGCTCGCCTTAAAAGTCTGGTAGTCCGGTGAAGCTGTTAAGACCTTGCTAGGTCAATAGCGTAGTCAGTTCGAAAAAAAAAGACATTTGACAGATTCTTATTAGAACGAAATACGTTTAATCCCTTTCATATTAAGCTATTGCATAGCTTCTATCGCGGGCCTTGAGCGTGGGGACCGAATCCAGAAATTCCGTAACGAAAAAAACCTAACACACCCCTTTTAGTTTTTCCATCTATCGATAAATACCAGAACTTTTAATGACTTTTTGAAATATCACGCTTGTCTCTTTAGTTCAGCAACCCGCCTTTAGGTGGCATTGGTTGTATTGGAAAACTACCGTAATCAGCTGTTTGTGAGAAAGTATATAGGTGTATAGGTATTTATCATCTATGTACAACAGTGAATATCTGTACTCGTATAATTTGTGTACAAAGTGTTTTAAATATGAATAAACAAAGTGCATTTATTAATGAAGAAAGTCACGAAAAAATAGTGAAAGAAAATGAGTTAGTACTCTATATACATTCATTTTATTATTATTATCTCAAATGCAGTATTATTTTTTGTTTTGTTAATTTATATATAATACTGCTATAAAGATAACCAAAATTTTTGATATTAAAATAAGCGATATTAAAAGTAGCCCTCTTTTATATATACACACACACACACACACATATAGTTTAAATTCTCAATTTAGATTCTCAATATGTATGTATATATTTATATGTGTAAATTCATTCTTCATTATGTATATAACAGAAACCATTAAACCAAGCACGTGTACTATTTAGTACCTTTGTTTTTTTTTTTTTTTTTAAGTATAGGTAATACACATTAATGTCGCGCAGAGAAAGTATATATGATATTATATCTATATAAATGTACATTGCGCGAAATTCGATGATCAAACTCTTAATATCGTTATTTTTGTTCAAATAAAAGAAAATGCTATGCAATAGCTTTACCGCGGCAGACTCCGAGTGCCACACGTCTTTTTATAGAAATTTTCAAATTAGAACTTTTATTTCTATTTCGTAATGTATTTTACAAGTATATTCATAGAAATGAAACGTTGGTTTCTAAAAATTTTTCAAACCCTCTTCAGTAGAAAATGATTTACAAAGTTTAATGCTTTGAGCAAAAGTTCTGTATTGGACTAAACTTCAACAGCGCTTGTATCAAAGGATCTATATTTCGAATACACGTCCGTAACTAGTTTTGATGTAGCGACTTCATGTAGACTTTGAACAGACATTGATTTCATTAAGCTACTAGTAACGTTTTGCTTATTGGTTAGTCATTTGTGATATAATTAAGGTTTTTGCTTATAACCTGTTCAATGAAGTTAATACATTTATTTTTAACGAGCAACTTATTATCTGATACAGGATATGTTCAGATATCATATGGTTTTTTTACAGGTCTTTTGAAGTAAAATTTCTTATAGGAGGGCTTTGTGATTCCGATCCCCAACCTTTTTTATGAAAATAGGGTGGGGGGGATAAACAATGTATCGAATAGAGTGTTGAAAGCACAGGTTCTCGCCTAATCACCGAAGTTAAGCATGTTGGTCGTAGTCGATACTTGGATGGGTGATCGCCTGTAAACACCGCGTAACATAGTATTTTTTTAATTAAAATGTTTCTCTGTAATACAAACGTTTCATTTCTATCGTGTGTCTTTAACACACTCAGTAATACAAATCAGTCCGAATTAGAAAAGTATAAATACTAGAATTTAATAAATGAAAACGGATACCATTTATTTGTATGTTTATTATAAGAAGATTTCTTTATGAAAAGAAAAGTAAAACGAAATTAAGTTTCATTCCAAATAAATGTCCACTGATTCTTATTGAACTATTGATGCCGACTATATTACAATTTTTCGTATAATGTTTTATGAAACATTATTTTATGTTTAACTACGAAATTTTAAAGGTTCAAGGAATACTTTAAACAAATGGTTAACTATCGATCTTGTAATATTTATAAAGTAAACTTTGTGCCAAATAATAACAACAAAATTTGCTTATAACTGTATAAATACTCCGTACGTTTGAGTTATTATATGTATTTAAAATTTTGAAAGTTAAAATAAAAACTTAACTTTAACTAGGAGACAGACTTTGAAGTTGTATTCATTTACAAACGAGTACTTTTTGTGCCCATTTAATTTTTTTTATGTCATGCTAACGTGTAACTACAAAAATTTAAATTCTAATAAAAAAAAGTCAAGGCAATCATAAGAATTGCCGACAAAAGTGAAAACTCAAAACAATACGGCCGGTCATGGTTCTGTAGCATGTCATGGTGCGAAATTGTAAACTTATCTCCTGTCAAAAATACCGCTCAACGCGCCTTAAGAAGCGTTCACTTCAAAAATTGTTAAAGGAGAACTTATATAATAAGCTAAAAAATAAAGAATTCAAAATATTAATCCATTTTTTTTTTAATTTTCATTTCGTTACATACACGACGGTTGGTTACATAAGTTGTACGCGTTAGTTCAATACAAGCGTTTATATAACATTCAATTTCTGTCATAAATCCTATACCCGCCATAAAACTGGAACCGTCAACGCTACGTCGCGTCGCACTGGATTTAGTTCCATCTAAACCGGAACTTATGAACAATGTACAGCATAAATGGAAGTCCTGATACTGGTAATGGGATGTTATTATTTTTGATTTATTAGGAATACAAAGAAATTAGCTTTATACAAATTGTTTGCTTATTAAAAAGCATCCGAATCGTGATAAACAATAAAAAAGTGGGGGCAGTCTTATTAATTTGTAAATTTAAATAATTTGTCTGGTTCTCACACCTATTGGCCCTCGGAGCATTAATTATATACAGTTTTATACAATTTATCAATTAATTAAAAATATGATGAGCTACACAAGTTAAATATAAATGCTGAAATAAAATATCAATATTGCATGTACACAGGCCGCTATACTACGCGTCGCTAGTCTGCCACAAACACAACACGTCACGAACATGTCGACGTTATCGGTGACGGCCGGTGACGCGGATAAGATTTTACCCATCCAAAAATTCAAACACGCATATGATACAGGCGAGTATATACAAAGTCTGGCATATATAAGCGCTATACATCGCGAGCATGTCGAGGTCATCGGTGACGCGAATCCTAAGCTTTTTCCCTATCAAATAATGTCTTTTATCGGTCACCGTGAAGAAAGAAGATCGGTAAAGAAGCTATCACTTCAACATTTTCGGAATATTATAGTGGATGCTACCGTGCTGAATAATTATTTATTTATAATTTATATTGTATAATTAGTGATATATTGTATAATTAATAATATATTGTGTAATTAGTGATATATTGTATAATTAATCATATATTGTATAATTAATGATATATTGTATGATTAATAATATATTGTATAATTAATATATACATATATATTGATCAATTGATTTGCTTTTTGTTGCAGTTAGACATAGTAGTGTTCAATCAATTCCAAGAGGGAGTGCAAAGTAGCGTCCACTATAATATTTAATGATGGATTTCCGCAAAGTAACGCCTTCTTCAATCAAATATCATTTTCTGAATACTTTACTGAGTTTTACTTTCATATTAAATTAACTGTGAGTTCTGTATAGTGGTATTGTTTAGGTCTTGTCAGGCTTCTAGGAAACGACTTGCCGCATGAGCCATCGTAAACAAATTTTAATTGGTCGCAGTGGAAACGAAACCTACAAAAGGAGTTCCACTAGAATGCTATTTTTAATAACAAAACCAGCCAAAATAGATTATTGTGATATTAAGGTTAAATTAGATTTTAAGTTCATTATTTTGTGAGAAATATGTTTAAAATAATGTTATCTATATACGAACACCATGTAGATAAAACTTAGCTCACTAACATTCACATGAAATTATCATGTCGGAAGAAAAAACAATAACTTTAGTCGAATCAAATCAATAGCCGGCATAATGGGGCGCCTTAAACTTTTTGTGGGTTCTCCTAAAGCAGTCAAGTTGAAGGCCGGCCGTTGTGTTCCAAAGACGATTTATATGTGCATACAAAGTGCCAATTGTTCCTTGAAAATGTCACGTCTTTTTATCACTTTATATTATATTCACAAGCTTCTGGGTCTCCGTTCACAATGTATTAGCTTAAATTAATATAACGCGATGTAATAGGAATACGTATATCCAGGACGTAAGTTTTATATTAAATTTGAAGTATCTTGGGTCTTTGAAGCCACTATGACTGTAGTCAGATCATTGCATCTTATTGTATAATGACTACCATACATGTGGTAAAATATCTGTTGGAATGATCCACGCGACACGTTTCGAGATCAAGCAGTGTAAATCTAACTAATGGGTTTCTTCTCGTATTCCTGGAATAGAGTACATTTTTACATGATAAAATTGATGACATTTTAGATTGTATTTTTATATCGTGTATAATACAATTATTTTTCTTCATTTTATAAATTCAATGATCGAATAGATTAGTTGAGTTTATCTCTGCAAATCGCTTATACATTTCTAATATCACGTGAAACTTTTACGAGATAATCAAAGCGTTTAATTTTATTATATTTCAATATTTGAATTTGACATCTGTTTGTATTAACTTCTAAAATTAAATTATGCTTAAATACTTCACCAAAACAATCCTTCATTTAATGTCGACTAAAGATAAACTGATCAAAGAAGAAGAATGAAAATTAGCGCCAAAACTTTTAGTTTCAAGTACATTTACAAGTACAAGAACATTTTTGGCGATAAAAGTTATTTATCTGACAGATATATTATGGATCAAATTATGATTATATTAATTACTAGCTGTGCCCGCAACTTCGTTCGCGTGGAAACTTAAGTAAAAAACAATGATTAATAAAGTCATCTGAATATATTAAGCCCATTTACTTATCTACCTTTCTCACATACTTACGTCGCGTCGTCATTAAAATTACAATAACTTTTGATAGGATGGACCGATTTTAATGAAACAAAGACTAAATTATTCTCGAAGATATGCTTTACGGTTTTCATCATGTGGTTTTATTGTGAACCTTTAGCAGTGATACGTGTTCATACATTGAGACAGACAGACATTTCTAAAAATGATTGAAATGTATTCTATTACTTATTCGTAGACCCCTACAATAATTTTTTCACGAAAGTCGAAAAAGTACAGACATGTTAGATTTACATTCTTATTATAGTATAGATTAATTTTATTGTTTTCTTAGTGTGAAATTTAGTATAATAATAGGGGCATTGCAAGTTAACAAAGCCATAAAGGATTGCAATTAATAAGTACGTTCAATTATGCATCAATAGAATGTTGTTTTTATATTAAACTAGCGAGCCCGGCAGACATTGTCCCGCCCTGATTATGAAAAAATCCTTGACAAATTATATACTAAAACGTTCCTCATCGATCACTCTATCCACCGGTGAAAACTGCATGAAAATCCGTTCGGTAGTTTTTGAGTTTATCGCGAACAGACAGACAGACAGACGCGGTAGGGCACTTTGTTTTATACTATGTAATGATAATAATAATAATTTATAGTGTCATTATTTAGTGGCTATCTTATATTGTTTATTTT
Source organism: Antheraea yamamai (assembly GCA_036509395.1). NCBI lineage: Eukaryota > Metazoa > Arthropoda > Insecta > Lepidoptera > Saturniidae > Antheraea > Antheraea yamamai. The sequence continues at coordinate 10,534,904 of AP028424.1, forward strand.
AGTTCTTGCTTTTAATGAAAAATACAGACATAAAGAAATAATATTAACCCTTGAAATTCGCCAGAAAGTAACACCCAGCTTTTTTCTTTAAATTTAATTGACACTCTTATTGTTATTGTCTCGTTACTCCGAGGCCGGCCAATACTCGTTTGGCGCAGACTCTTCTCGGTCTTGCCCCAAATGTCTCAACGGTTATAACAAAAAATGACGTAGTTGTATATCGTTTATGTTTAGATGTAAGCGTTCAGAATGAAAAGATTATTCGAAATTCACATTCGTTACTGTCTTTAGATGTCGATTTCATTTGATTATAATAATGTCTTATCACTAGATATTATAAAACAAAGTCCTCTGCCACGTCTATCTGTCTGTCTGTCTATTAAGTATCGAACGGATTTTCATGTGGTTTTCATTAATAGATAAAGGTATTCACGAGGAAGGTTTAGGTATTTGTTTTAATTGCTTGAAATATAAAGATAATTGTTGGAAATGTATAATGGTATAATATTTATAATAGAATAAGTATTAAAGTATTTGTAATAAATGTACTTATTAATCCATTTATTATTAACTAGCTTTTCCTCGTGGCTTCGCTCGCGTTAACGTATATCATCACTCGGAAACATTCCTTTTTTTCTGAATAAAAAGCACCTTACGACCTCTTTTGTACTCCTGACAATGTGTTTGTAAATTTTTGTGATGATCGGTTAAGTAGTTACGGCGTGAAAACGTAACAAACAAACAAGCTTACGTTCGCATTTATTATGTTAGTAATAAATAAGGATACTCGTATATAAGTATGACGTCACATTTTTTTTTAATTCAGGTACATTTTATACTATTTCTAATAAAAACATGACTATTTAATGATTAGCAGCCAGCCTCGACTTCATCTGTAACTCTGATGATTCATGATCAACGCACACCGAGATAATTTTCAAATGGCAGTAATTTCCTATTGGCTAATTTAAAAAATGTCTTTATAAATCATAGCATAACAATCGAGACAAAAGAGTATTTGTGATTGGTCGAATGTAATGATATGTCAATTTTGTAAACGAAAACGAATTAAATTGATTTTTTATAACTCGATTTAGATTTCAACGATTATAGCGAAATACTATTTTGTTATAGCATTAAGTGATATTTTTTTAATTTTATTCTTGTCAACCAATCTTCTAGTCGATTATTACTGCCATTCTCGAGTAGGTAATGTTAGTAAAAGTTTCTTGTAATCATCTTAATGTTCCGACAAGATGGTGGCCCGCTTGTTAGAACTTACCATACACTTTTTATGGCAAGTCGGAATCCATGTTCCGTGGTATAATTTCCCATCCACTTCACTTGTGTACAATAACCAAACTATATTACGTATAACACCACCAATATTACAAAATACAGAACACAAATAACACAAGATTATGAATAAAATATAAAAACCATTACATGACATTCCAAAAGCCCGCCAATAGGTAGCTATTTTTGTTTACCGGCAAAATAATAAGCATTAATTCATAGTAGTCCGTTTCTGAGGTCGTTATAATTATAGCAACATTTATTGTGCGCGAATTAAAAGTAGCATTTCTCATTTAGAGTCCTATGTAAAAATCGCAACAGCCGCATACTTAATTCACTTATCTCATACACACACCAATGATCGATTGAACGGTGCAGTGGCTGATGTCTCGATAAAGAGTTATGGTATAACTAACTTTTGTTTACAGCTTCGCTCGAGTTAATGTAGTTTTATAATATTAGTAGGGAATAACTAAGAATTTATAGCACAATAAACCTTTCCATGAAAACAAAAACACTTAGGTATGCCATCCTTCATGGCGATCGATCAAATAGTATAGGAGTTTGAACCAACCATATAAGATGACGATATTAGTAGTATTTCGAAACAAAAATTTTAGATTTCACTTATTTTATCCATCTCTGATTTCACCCACGCAGTATTAGAAGAAAAAAGCTATATATGTATTTTTAACATATTACAGTGAACGCCTTGCCTTATTATATAATTGATTTATTATATAAAATATTTTAAAAAGGACTTTACGAACAACAGATGCTCTGATCCGTTTGAATGTGTGACAGTTACTTTACGTAGATCTCAATACAGCTAAAAACCCAGTTTATTCATATAACTTGCTGTTGTTGTTTTTTTTAACTTACTCATTGCTGTTGGTTGACGGATCTTCACAGCTTCACTGGTCTTACATTTGGTGTGTTCTGGCATACCAATTTTCACGGAGATAAGTTGAACGGCTTAAAGTTCATGTACTGCAGTGCCATCTCATGGCGAGATGTGTAAGATGCATATATACATACCTGTCTTATATAAAAATATGAAATGTTTTTTTCTCAAAACCCGTACCGAAGTATCTTAGGGATAGTCAAAAAAGACGCCTGTGGAAACGGACACTCTTAATATTAATATATACAGGTCCCACATTATAAACTTCTATTTTCGACATAAATATCATCTTGTAGGAGCTTCGGCTCACTACTAGAACATTCCAAACTAACACGGACAGCGTAATCATAACTCTTGGAGAGCGTAAAATAGACTGTTTATTAAAATTATCATAAAAGGTATTTATACAGACATGCGACATTTCATTTATATGTTCAATTGTTTGAACGATATTCTATTTACAATATTTACAAAAAGTTTCAGCCAGTCTGCCAGAGAGGATGACATTCTCGGTAGCTACATGATTCCCCCTCAAGCGAAGCGTACCGGCATCTTGATGCTTCGACCGGAACGAGTCTTCTATAGGGTGATTGGCTCGGAAGTAGGGTTGCCTAGAGTAGTGCTTTGTTGATCCACTTCGTTGAAACCGTAGGCAGGTTTTAAACGATCGATGGATACAGTTGCTTCCCTTGTAGGCAATTGTAGGGTGAAAACTTTTGTAAAGTGCTTTGTAATGGAGGTTTGTTGAGAGCGACGACACGTAGGAAATGATATTTTAATGGCTGAAGATCTGCTTGAACGAAAAATTTTATTTTGTTAGTGATGCGTAGTCTAAATGAGTCTGTAGTATCCGCAGACGTGAATTGTCTCCGTTTTTCTTCTTGGCGACAAAATGGGCTTGACCAGGGACAGTTGCTGGGTCTGAATAAGCCTCGATTCATCATGTGTTCCGTTTCGACAATTTCATCGCGATGTGGCGCGGTATTGTCGTGCACGGCAGTGTATCGTTTGACCAGTCGTTTCGACAAAGTGTTCGACGTTTTGATTCGAACGTAATTAATCGAAGTAAATGTTGGCGTACCTGGGAATTCAATATGTTGCGATTTGACAATCCAGGGTTGATACTGCGTGTGGTTTCGTGAACCGAGATGCGTGCAGGAACTTTGAATGAAAGTTTTGTCGTGCTATCAATAAGCTGTCGGCTTTCGAGATCGACGATCAGCTGATGATATAGAAGAAAATCGTCTCCGAGTATTTGTTGTCAGTCTAGCTGTAAGTGCTGTTCATACGGTACCAGTGTTTGATCACACCATTGCTTTGTGCGTGGTACGGCGTCGTATGCACTCGTTGGACTGTTCGACTTCCTAGTGATGTGTTAGATGCGGTAGTTACGTTCCTCGCTGGTGGATTCCTGGCAGGGTAAAATGCATCGTCTTGCATTCTTGCCAAACCGTCGATGAGAGTAGCATCATGGTGACGGCGACGTAGTCTTGCAGGAATCTCGCGAGTGAAAATTGTAATAAGCTTGCGTTTACAGGATAGGAATAACCGTTTCATAACTTGGCATCGTCCTTCCTGTGTTTTTTCCGCGTGGTTACATCACTGTAGGTGCGGCGGCAATATCACGTGAGCGTGCGTGATAGTAGAACTCGGCATGACTTCGGATGAGGAGGCTCTGGTGCGCGGAAATGCGTCGCGGCGACGGCGTTAACGTTGTAGGAACCTCGGCATCATCTCTGGAGCGCGCGGAACGCGAGATCACCAAATGTAGGAGTCTGAACTAACTTCTGAACATTTTCCGTTGGAGCTTCGCATTCCACTGCTGTCACCGCCGAAGGTGCGTCGCGTCGTCGGGGTCACCAAATGTAGGAGCTTCAGCTCACTACTAGAACATTCCAAACTAACACGGACAGCGTAATCATAACTCTTGGAGAGCGTAAAATAGACTGTTTATTAAAATTATCATAAAAGGTATTTATACAGACATGCGACATTTCATTTATATGTTCAATTGTTTGAACGATATTCTATTTACAATATTTACAAAAAGTTTCAGCCAGTCTGCCAGAGAGGATGACATTCTCGGTAGCTACAATCTCATTTTTTTAAAGCCAAATTCTGATCAGTATGCTTTTCGTGCGACGTGCGATAAACACTGTGTCGGGTAGACTGTTAAAAGCACCGGCTCTCGTCCGATCACCAAAGTTAAGCGATGTCGGGCGTACTTGGATGGGTGACTGCCTGGGAGCACCGCGTTTTATTTCTATCGTGGGGCTTTACAACACGCCCTGTTTTTCTTTAGAAGTCTATAGCTTAGAAACTAATAAGCGAATTCTAATAAGTGATATATATTATAGTAGAGAATTGATCGCTCTACAAAAAATGCCTGTTATTATTTTTCGATAAACCAACTCGTTCAATAGTTAATCAAACTCAAAGTTACGACATAATCATACGTCATTGGATAAGTAAATCTAATAATATTTGGTCTGTCACCATGAAATTTGGTACACCTACCTGTTTTCTTCATGAAGAATATTTCTGAAGTAAGACCTTCTTTAGCCGCGTTAAGTGATTTTGTAGATAAGATTTATTTGGTAAGCTAAAAACGGGTGTTTTCGCCTCACCGACGACCTTCGACATGCTCGTGACGTATTGCAATTGTGCCAGACATTGTATATACTCGACTGTATCATATACGTGTTTGAATTTTCGGATGCATGAAATCTTGTGATTCGATCTTGAGACCGAGTGTCACCGATGACGGCGACATGCTCGTAACGGATCGCGCTTGCGTCAGACTAGCGATGGTATAGTATAACGGCTTATGTACATGTAATATTGTTATGAGCATGTGTAACCCATCATTTTTTCTAATAAATTAATAAACTGTATAAAAATGTATACTATAATTATTGTTCCGAATATCAATTTATAAATAATGACAATTAAAACAAATCAAAACTTAATTGATTTAAAGATTCAAAAAAGCACACATTTATTCCATTGTTCTAAGTTTTCATTACTATCCTTATGATGCCATTTCTTATTATGCCATCTATCTTTGTGTAACTTTACTATTCATTACAACAAATATTAGTACAGTAGTATTATTATTAGTAATCTTGTTGACCTTAAAGTAAATATTTGTAATAATTGCATGTTATCATCATATTTTATAGTCCCAATTCTATACCAAGATCGATATTATCTCAAGAAATAGCTGCCATCTGATACAATATTGTTCGAAGCAAAGAACTAGGGAACCAATATCAGCTCCCATTGCTTTTCAATGTTAACTCATTATGAAGTTTATAGAGTTATCTTATTGGAAGAATTCTCAAGCTTCCAGCAATTTTCTCAGGCGGTTGTTTAAATAAAGTTACTGGATTTATTGAACAGTAATATGATCGCCGATTAGTTGTTAACATAGATTGATATACATATTATTATATTAGCAATTGATAAAATGTAATTATTATTTTGAACCTAATTTAAAAGTTAAAACAAATTTCCTGAAGTAAACATAGTTAGAATATTAATACTTACTGAAATAAAGTGATATAATTATAAATTATATATTAACTGTGTAATGTGTTAACTACTATATACGTGTAACTACGTGATATTACCTTTTCTTCATTAGAGTAAATTGCAAGATACTCGCTAGAACATTATTAAAGCACTACATTCTCTTATACGTATATGTGGCCTCATTTAAAGTTGTATTACACTTTCACTAACTTTCCTGAAACTATTCTCTTTATTCATTTTATTATGTGAATGTAAGTAAAGTTTTATGTCTGAGGATTATAAATTATTTTTATCTACGAACGTAAAAGAATAGAAATTTTGATAACATTCATTTTCACAGTACTTTTTTCTTAACCAAAGATATCCTATATCAGTTTATGTACTCCCGATAAGAAGTATTCAAAATATCATGATAATCGGTTCAATAGATAAGACGTATAAGCGCAACAGACAGACAAACTCACATTTGTATTTACAACTTTAGTAATGTCTGGCTGTGCCCGCGACTCCGTCCGCGTGGAACCTAATGTAAAAAAACAGTGACAAATAAAATCATGTGAATGTATTAAGTTGAATTACTTATCTACGTTTTTCTCGTACTTAAGTCGCATCCATATTAAAATTACAATAACTTTTGATAGAGTGAACAGATTCTAATGAAACTAAGACTAATGTTACTCGAGAATATGCTTTATGATTGTAAGCTTTTATCGTGAACGCAGTACTTTAGCAGTGATGCGTGTTCAAACAAACAGACAGACAGACTTTTCTAATAATGATTGGAATGTATTTTATTACTTATTCCAAGACACCTGCAACAATTATTTTCACAAAAATCTAAAAAGTACAGACACGTTACATCTACATTATTATTATATGTATAGAAGATTTTAAGATAATTAGTCACAAGTTGTGATTTTGTAGTCTATTGATAAATCTTCGTGACAATGACTGCTCAGTGTTAGCGTGTTTGGACAAGGAGTTGATCGACGTAGGTTCGAATCATGCAATAAACCTGAGCTTACGTTGATGAAACCATAACATGTTAGAATTTTTTATGAGGTACGCTTGGCTAAGGTACGCTATTTACCATCTTTATGTTGAATAATCAGCCGCTACAGAGGTGTCTTCCAGTAAACTTAAGTGCCAATGTTCTCTAAGTTTAGTTAGTTACCGTCTTTGACTAGATGAGTGAGATTATGGTCAAAGGCCATATATATATAATTTGTCAAGGTTTTTTTTATTATCAGGGCGAGACAACATCCCGCGGGCCCTTTTGTTTTAATTATAATTATGTTATCGCAAAGTTCCTACTACCCTTTAATCGATTTAAGACTTAGTTCGTATGTAGTAACGTAATGGTATTTAGTTTAGGTAGCACTCAGAAGTCCTGTATCTGCCATTACAGCTCATCAAAATCGATCTAACTAATTCGAAGATTAACCCAGACACAACATACCTATGAAATTAATTTATATGTATAGAGTATAAGATAGCTGATCATGACTTTTATTTACATTTTTAATTGAGTTGATTACAAAAAAAACGTTTTATGTAATTTCCAGAAACAGTAAGTAGTACATTTTCAGTTGTTGTATATATATTTTCTTCCTTCGGTTTTAATAATATTACGATATATAATATATGCTAGCGAGTTATTTGTCGAATGTTCAAATGATATTCTATTGCATTTTATATATTACTAGCGGGCCAGGCAGACGTTGTCCCGCCCTGATTATAAAAAAAATCCTTGACAAATTCTATACCTAAACGTTCCTCATGAATCACTTTATCCACTGGTGAAAACCGCTTGAAAATCTGTTCAGTAGTTTTTGAGTTTATCGCGAACAGACAGACAGACAGACGCGATAGGGGACTTTGTTTTATACTATGTTATGATAATGATTTTCTAAGTATTATTTATTGCAATATTGAGAACTTTCGTGACAAAACAACCGAACTAAATATATTTACGTAAGTTGTCTGTCAATTAATGATGTAATTAGTTGTCTCATTGTTTCTCTATCTGGTTGCTGCTGGTTATTATAGATTCATATACTACGAAGTGTGAAAACGAAACATACATTGCATACGTTTAACGGTTGTTCAGAACTTTGTAATTGTCTTAATGATTTGAGACGCAAAACTCTGTTAAATGAATTAGTGGAGGGATTTCAAGTTTCGCGCAAAAGCAAGTGATCTCTTGAAAAAGTAAATTATTTGATCGTATCTCAATCACGGTCTCATCGACAAAGTTAACTTTCGATCAGAACGAACTACTATTTACTCGATTTAAATTGTGCAATCTACGATATTTAACTGAAATTTGAAGCAAGAATATTTACTTCTATCTTTCATTCAAGTAAGAGTTTTATTGTGAGATAAGGTAATAAAAAAGAAATTGTTTTTCAAATCTTCTGATATGGCAGTATGTATTAATTAATCATGTTTATTATATCCAAAAGCAAATGCGTTTGCCATGGGATAATTAACCACTGGTTATTTGTTTATTGTACTTACATCGATCGGTGAATAAACCAAAAGAAACCTATGAATATATGTTGGATAGTTTGTTTTTCTCATTATTTGTAAAATTAAGCATATCTATTATTGATAATTAATATGATATAATGAATGTGAACGATGTGGAGCACAGTTTCTAGTTTTATATATAGGAAAAAATAATTTGCAGGTAAATTAAGTTGTATAAAATATGGATTCCTATATAAGAATACACATAGCATGTTTAAAACTAAATTACTAGCAAGCCAATTAAGGTGAAAACATCGAGTAGTCAGTCGCAGTTTAATCTAGCAATTCCCGCAACAATTCACATAATTCACAAGGCAATTCCAACAACATTTTCACCACTGTGTTGATTTAAAATTATATTCTACAAGTTAGTCCTGAAATCCCGCTTTCGGACAATGCGAGCGACTGACGAAGTTCTAATTTCATATTAGTTTACAATATCAAAGTTATTCTTTGGCAAATAAATGTGATGTTAAGGTTCCAGTAAACTTTGTTTTGGAAAATGCATCATATATTATTTTATAAAAATTTTCTGGTAGACATACATATAAAAACTTAGTAAAATTACTTAAATACTACCTACAAGTCAAAAGTAAGACAAAAGTTACGTGATTCGCAGATTTACTTACCTCAGAGTTATAATACGAATAGATTTTTAAAACTCCAAAACGAGTTCTAACATTTCCTCATATGTTTGTGGTAAAAGTTCAATATTCTTTTGTAGGAAAAGTTCAAGATATATTCTATTTGGAAATTTCGTATTATGAACAAACTTGTGGGAGATGTTACTGTTTCCGTCGCATGTCTGGAAAATGGAATGTTTTCTAATGGAACCCAATTATCTACATAAGAAGTTCAGCGCAATTAACATACTACGTGCATTCGACTGGATTGGAATTGCATCTCTTGTCGATTATATTTGCTCGCGAGATATATTAAATACTTTTATTACTATATATTAATTATAATTATACTATATATTAATATTTAATAATTTACTTCAGCCTTCAAGATCAAATCGTAAGTTTATATTTGAAAAAAATTGCGACATAATTATTTAAAATTTTAGTCATTTTTTACTACCCCCTACAACCTCACAAACTTTACCTCTTTATTATATTAGTATAGACTAGATTACTTGTTATGATGTCCGTTAGCTGGTAGTAAAAGTTCCGTGAAAATCGGTCTAACCGTTTTGGAGATAGCATTGCGGACGAATCCGCGGTTAATAGCTAGTCTAATTTAAAGTAGCCTAAGTAACCCGCTGTAAATTTTTCAATCTGCCAGTGAAATTCCCGTTAAAATCGGTCCAGCCGTTTCGGAGATTACCCGGAACAAACAGAAAATATTAAAAATTGCATTTTTGTCATCAGTTGCGTGTATACTTTCACACCCAATCAGTAAAATAGTATTATTTTGATATTACATACAGACACCTCATTTTTATTATATGTATAGAATAGATGAGTATGGTTTTTTAAAAGTAATCCTAATGTTTGTTTACATAATATTATATGCATACGAATTACACAAGATAAGCGCTGCTATCTGATATACGAAATAACATTAGTGTACCATATTTTGATGGACTGTGTTCAATAGGAAGGTGATAGGATTTTTTTAAAGATGACTCAATCCATGGAGGTAGGTGTTTGTAATTCCATGCTGTCAGACCCTCTGTCTCAGAGTGCGAAAATAGTGTACAGAATCGCACGTTTAGCTTTTTGATTAGATTTGATTATTGGAGAACTTAATATGTCTGTGATGTTGTTATGGAGCGTCATAATTGCTATCCGATAAAGCCCATGTTAAAGACAATAATTAAAGGGACTTAAGCTGACTAAAGAATATATATTACAAAGAACATGGACCGTTAATCAGCTTTAAAAATGATCTGACCAAAAAGATAAACATATATGTAACAATCTGTAACTTATTATAATATATTCATTAAACCATTACCACGATCAATTAGGCCACTAACAACTTAATTGCTTTTTTTATAATGTAGCACGGCAAAGTAACTGCACTATACCTGATGGTAAGCATAGTACAATCTAAAAATAACAGTGACCACCGAAAGACAAACTATCCACCAGTATTGGCAAATCAGGACATTATTAATTCTCTGAAATTTGACATACATAACTCCTGTCATCCATGGTAGTTTTTCGATCGGGTCGTATTATTTTAGGCATTTAACCACAATCTCGCCTGTTTTTAAGTGATGTAACACGCGAAGCCTAACAACGGGACTGGCTGTCAAGTGCAGTTACCGGAACACCGAAGTGCTTAGCGACAGATTTGAAACTTCGGCGTGTTTCCTGCCAGCGAGAAAATGTTAATATTTACAGAAAGAAACTTACATTTTTATAATATTTTTCTGATAAGATCTTGTACTATATCAAAGATTTTTTAAGATACCTCGTGGAAAATCGATTGTTTATACGTCTTCGTATAACTAGTAACCGTAATATCTACCATCTTGTAATAATTTCCGATATCCAATTTTCAAAGCAAACGGTAGTATTCAAGTAAATATTAATTATTTAAAGCTATAACAGAACACTTTACTAATAAGTCATTATCATTTTAAAAGTACTTAATGTTCTGTTTTAAATCAACGGCGGAAATATTTTTACGAGACTTATGGCATATAGAGATTTTTTCGGGGTATTATTTAATTCACATATCACTACGCTTTTTTTGACCTTCCCATACCCGCGCGTTGGTCTGTGAGACCAACAATATAAGTTTGATTCGTTTTTTAATGCAAAACGCTTGTGATTTCTGCTTCTCAGTAGCTGCATAGTTCATAGCCTACTTCAAATGAATATAGCATGAACGTTCGTGCATACATTATATGTGCCTATTCACGACGCAAAACGGCTTAATCAGACCAACGCGCGGGTATTGGAAGGTATAAGGCCTAGGCTGTAATGATAAGGTGCCTGAGGTTACTTAAAAAGTATTGTAAGGCGTATATAGTAATAAGAAATTAAAAATATAGATGACAACGAAATCGCTGACACCGTTCAATAAACATAATTATCAAACAAATCCAATTTGCAATAATTATTAGGATGGACGGGTACTTTTATAAGTTGATTGTCCACTAACAAACCAAAGTAAAACGAATTTATATTCAAGGTCCGTCATTAAGAAGCTCTGTATAACTTCGCAATCGATGTTCCGGTAGTTAACTGTTCTGTAATTAACGCGACGACTTCTCTCTATCTAGTATCAATCGTGTTTAGTTTTTTTTTTGTTGTTCGACTTGAGGTAAGTGAACTTTTCCCAAATTCTACAATCTAGCTGAACATTGTATTGCGTCATTATCAACTCGTCAAATGTATCTGTTAGAGTAGTTTATTGACCTGCATTTTTTTTTTCGTATTGTACTTTACCAATTCTAACACTGGGTATTTGTAGGAGATAGTGTACACACTATAGAAGTTTTAATGGTTAGTCTTCTATACATAGTTTTGTGTGACTTCATAAGCCACAACATATACGTTTAGGAAAATATAGTTTCTTATTTCGAACGAACGAATATCAAGAAAACCAAAATGTTTTTAAAGTCAATTATCTACTGTTGTAATATAGGACATCGGACATTCGGTGAGTGGTGCGAAATATATTAATTTTGAAAATGTATTTCCGCAACAGATTGTCAGGAATGCACAAGTAACCGATTATTTGCAGAGCTCTAGCATTGGTGAAGTGTTCCCGGACGTCAGTTAAAATTGATTGGTTGGCTATTGTCTGGTTCACATCGTTGACCCTAATAGAGGGGCCATTAGGCGCAGTTGTGTCTCGGTGAAACAACAAAAGGGATCAGCGGGTTGTTTATAGCTACGAGTATATGTGTGTGCAATGAAATTTTTATGTTTGTCCCACAAATGGACTGTCTTATTTGTACAACCGCTGAACTATTTTTTTAAAAAGATCTCCGAAATCGCTTTTACAAAAGGACGTCAAATAAACGTTATTGCGTACACGATACAAAAATACAAAACAATAATAGAAATAGAGAAATACTTTGCTAACAATTTATTGCGAAACTAATATTTGCTCGAGAATTCAATAATGTCAAAATAGTTTTCTCGTTCCATGTAGACTACACACTTTATGTGAATTAAAAATACTTTATTCAGTTTATACCCTGAGAAAGCGCTCATGAACGTTAAAACTACAACCGATTCGGAAAATAAGCAGGGCATCGAAAAGAACCGGCAAGAAACTTGATCTGGTTTATCTTTTTATTGAATATATTTTTAATACAAAGTATTATAGTTACTTACAATCGTTTTTAGCATATGTAGATAGACAGATATTATTTTCAGATAGGACCATTGTTCACTTATTTACCCAGCCTATAATAGCCATAAAAATTTTGACAAAATTTTGAATTTTAAAAACTAGCTTGACATGGTACTTGAACTTACTATCCGGTAAATTGGTAATGTGCTTTGGGGCCTTATAATAAAACTTAACACTATTACCTAAAATAACTGTTACTAGTTACTAGTACTGAGTCTAAACATGTGACGATATTTTTTTTTTATTATTTCCAGTATCAAAATCATGCTAGTCTCTTTTAAGTTCAATAGAAATTTTGATATTACCATTGATCTCTTATCTAAATTTTAGCGAGTTAAACACATCTACATTCGAAAAAATATTATCACAACTGTTTAGTCACTCCGGACAATCTTAATGATATGTAGCCTAGATAACACTAAACCTCGATAACTTCAATTTGTTAAGGTACCTATTATGTTTCAATTTATCTTATAAGTGTTAAGATTATAATACTATTAAATAGAGATACTATAACTGTATATAGCAGGTATTATCAGTTCTTTTAAAATCATGTATACCTGCCACGAAGGCAGGTTTCTATATAGAAGTTAGAATATTCTTTAGTTCAATCGCAAAGCTATTTATGGACCAAATGAAACTAGCAGAGATATAAAATAACCATAAAATAAAACTTACCATTCAGAAGTATTTTAAATCGTAGCAAAAATATGTAGGATATTAAAACTTTTATTTGGTATAATTCGACACCATAGGAGAGTCTCTAAAGATTCTTCCGAGAGAAATAAACAATCTTTATTTTATATTTTCTAGATTTAGCGTTTATCCAAAATCTTATCTGATGTTAAAATAACGATGTATCCTAAGATAACGCGAGAGCAGAACTAACTCTATAGATATATCTTTATAAGATGTAACTTCCGAAACAGACCTAGAGGTGCTAGGCGATGTATTTTCGATAGCAGGGCGGCAACTAACTAAGCGGACATTAGAAAATGTCCTACCATCACACCTTGCTTAGTACAAATAAAGTAAGAATGTATCTAATGTATTTTTTTTTAATTTCAGATAAACAAACCGAAACATAGGAAGACAGTATTAAGTTCATGGAGGGGTAAATGTAAGAGTCCCAATGTTTAGGCGGGGTTATAAAGGTCGTTACGTGCGTGTGGTGCTGAAGTCCTGGAAACGTGCCCCGATGAGGTTCTTAAAGTGGAGGAAGAAAATGCCATCAACGAAGCAGTATAATCTAGTACCAAACGATGAATATGATACAAGGATCCCATTGCATCCAGATGAAGCTTTCCAATACGGAATCACTTTTCAAGCCAAGGTAAGCAGATTTGTATTTAAAATTCACTCCTTTTATTAAAGCCGTTAGGGTTTAGCATTTTATTACAATTGAAAGTCGCGATGATTGCTCAAAGGTGATTATATGCTAACTTCGGAAAGAGAACTGGTTCTTAACTGCAGCTGCCGAACACATAACATACCTTTAGGTATTGGATACTAGCGAACAATTCGAACGGTGTGGAAGGCCAGGCGAACCCTATAAAATTCAATATCAGTGATTCATAATATAACATTATTTTTGTGTATATTATAATTTTGAGTCAGTATATATTATATATACATACATATTATATTATGGGCAATAATGCCCGATAACTAATTAAAAAACCCAAATAATATACTAATGCCTGCACCGACGAAGTTATTTCTAAGATAAATATATACACATTGAAGCACGTTATTAAACATTCCATATTATTCTAATTCCGGTTCAAATTATTCTTGTACTTCTGAACATACTTGATTTCTTTTAATAAGTTCAGTTGTAGTAAATGTGTATGACAAACTCGTGTTCTTTGACCGACTACAAAAGTTGTGTTAATATAAAGTGTGCTTGGTGTGGGACGGGTTGCGGGACCGTCTCTACTTTCACGAAGATGAGCGCAAAATACGGAATAGGGGTCGCAACACTGTTATTACATAATTAAATTTTCTGCTGGCGCCTTATCTACGCATCGATCGCTTGCTAACTCTTCGAAATACTATCTTACACAGTTAATTCTAGAATACTTCCATATATTAACCACATTATATGATGGTAGGAAGCTACATTATTATTCAAGACAAACTGTAAATATTACGCTAATATCTGAGTATGTTTGCCCATTATTTCCATCCAAAAAAGTGTTATGTACCATGACACTAAGACTGTTTATTTTTATTTTAACTTGGAATACTTTCTAAACTAATTTCCAGATATAGTTGTCAGTGTTTCGAATTTAGATAAGGATTTTATTTATTCGTATAGTGTCAGTCGTTAATTACTCTGTTTTGCATAGAGCATATTTAAGCACAGCTGCGGTTAGATAGTCTAGTGTACGCTAGATTGTAAGAAATAGATATACGATCAGAGTATTAATCTATTGTTTCTAGGTATCACATTAACGTGCGACTGTATACTTGTATATTCTGTGGAGTCGTTGTAATCGGGAGAGTCAAAATAAATATCAGAATTGGTAGCGATCTCACGTATAATTTCGAAGTGAATTTAACAATATTTGGATGAAATATACATACATACATACAAATATACAGTTTAGCCTCGATATAACGAAACTGAAATGAATTACAAAAATTTCTTTATACCGAGTAATTTGTCACAAATTTGATTTGATATTTGATTTGAGGTTTGTTTTATAGAGGTTAGGTTGGACTACGATTCGTTTTAAGAAAGTAAGAAAACCTGTTTATTAGCCTCGATATTACCTACTTAGATATCTATCTGCTTGCCCTGTTAAATGGAATGATTTAAGGAACACCTTTTTTGAACCTCAGCCATTGCAACTTTAAAACTAACAACGATTACAAACAGTAATGCCTTCATTACTTATTATAGCATCAAACAACAATGACTTTCTTACGAAGAATTAAAAGTATCTGGACCCGTCGAAACATAAATTATTGTGGAATTAAGTGAGAATAATTGAGAGGATATATTAAAATCGTTAAATAGAGATCAATAATGCTATCTATCAATATGCTGCAATGATTAAAACTTAATTATGAAGAGGTGTTTGATAAAAAAGCATTTTATATTGAGACTCGTTATATTAAATCTACGCTGTATATGTAGGTAATGTTTGAAATAATCTAACTTTACTTAAATAGGTGTCATCTTTAAGAAACTTTTTTTTGTTTCAATAAACGCCGGGAGCCATTCCTTCGTTCAGTTACTAATTTATTAAAACAGGGAGACATCTCATCGTCGATTCTTTTGAATTTAGTTTTGCATCATATTCATAGAATCACCGTGTGTAAATAAAAACGGGCATTGAATAACAGGCATAGGTGATAAGGATATGTGAATGAACTTAACCTATCGTAAATATTATTTAAAACTGTCAGGAGAACGATCAATGCTCAACGATTAATTTCTCACTCTTATTGGGTCATTTTTATTTAAAACAGTTGTACAATAAAACGATCTTAATAATATAAAACAAAGGTATTGATATCATTACATAGTATAAAAAGTCTCCTACCGCGTCTATCTGTCTGTCTGTTCGCGATAAACTCAAAAACTACTGAACATATTTTCTTGCGGTTTTCACCAGTGGATAAAGTGATTCGTGAGGAAGGTTTTAGTATATAATTTGTAAAGGATTTTTTTTTATAGTCAGGGCGGGACAACGTTTGCCGTGCCCGCTAGTATTCTTATAATTTATAGATAAAATATGTATTTTTTATGATATTCAATAGCGATATATTTTTAAATTATATTCAACAGTGTGCTTGAAAATATATTTCACTCCATATTAAGGTTTATTGTTGACTTCAATTATAGATAAAATTAACAAAATTTTTTACTAGTTTTAAAATATTCATTTAGCTTAATGTTCGATGAATATTAATGTTATCTTTAACCATATTCATTCAACTATCAGGAATAAAATGAAATGCATATTCGGTTTTATCTACAACGGAAAATTAACTCTGCACGGTTTCGGTATTTAAAAGAGAATCTATCGTTTTTTTAAATTGTATTGGTTTTTTTGCTTGATTGAGTTTTATTCAGAGAGCTATTCCATGTATTTGTATAAAAGAAAAGCGTTTAAATATATTTAGAAGAGAAGTAGTTGAAGGAGACAATTTGAGTATTTGTGGTTATCAGTATTTTTTTATTACGTACAGAATTACAATTGACAGTGATTAGATAATTATGGTTTATAGTGGGAATTTTGTCTTTAATAAATAAACCCAACACGTACATATATACTTGTAGTATTCGTTACTGACCCTCTTATAGAAAATGAATGGTTTATATAAATACAACTCTTTAATGCATGGGTTAATTGCTTAGGAAGACTATTTATCTTAGAATAATAAATTTCTTATAATGATTATTAGTAATCTATTCCGGTATAAGACAATTTATAAATTATTCGAAGATGTCATTGTAATTATATGTG
>AP028424.1:11151996-11338544 GCA_036509395.1 Antheraea yamamai
CCATTCCATATTGGGCAACCAGTCTTCTAGTAGACTATTACTGCCATTGTTAAGTGAGTATCGATATTACAAGTTTCTTGATATAATTGCAATGAACTAACAATATGGTGGCCATCTTGTTAGAACTTTCCATGAAGTTTTCGTGGCATATCAGAATTCATGGTCCGTGGTATTATTTTCCATTCACTTCACTTATGCACAATAAACAAACTATATTACATAAAACACCAGCAATTTTACACAATATAGAGTCAAGTAACACAAGATTATGAAAAAAAATTAAATCAGTGGCATATAATTCATGGTCTGTGGTATTATTTTCCATTCACTTCACTTATGCACAATAAACAAACTATATTACATAAAACACCAGCAATTTTACACAATATAGAGTCAAGTTACACAAGATTATGAAAAAAAATTTAATCAACTACATGAGAGAATCCGGCCAAAAACTCAAAAGTATCTTTATGTGCTGTATATTGTTAATATGTATTAAAATATCACAAAATAATGCCCAATACTATTTTTTTTATCACCTCCTTTTTTTATCACAAACTCACATTTGAATTTTGTTTCATTGTTTAATTCCCTTACAAACAAAACATCCATATTTTGTATTCGATTTATCGAATTCTATATCGATATCGATGTATGCTTCCATATCCGCGATATAGGGGAAAGCTGGTATGGTAAGATTTGACTTATTCAGACATCAAGCATTAGTAGCTTGTCGAGTAAGCGAGTCTTACTTTGTAGATAATGAGGCCGGATAACGCAACTGAGGTAAGCTAGAATGTTCAATCATTCACACTGTTATATTGTTGAATTTGTGTCGTTGTAATTTATTATTTTCTATAATATTTATATAGATGTTCTGCACGTTAATATGTTTCGGTTACCATGTAGCTACTCTAAGGAAAATTCTAAATCTATTTAACTAAACTCAAGCTAACTTCTTAGTAAAGTGACTTTATTTTAATATTTAAAGTGAAAACTTCTGTAAGTGCATTGAAAAGTGAATCGACACGCTCAAGTCGGTTACGCTGAGATTCGAGTTACCTTGTCGAGTGGTGGGATATGTATTTACATGTATTTTCGTACTCCTGGAATGCATCCAACATACACCAGTGTCTTTATCTGCGACAATGGTAGGCTTAGGTGTATCACATTTCGCTATCAACCGCTGTATATTCAGAACTGCATTAGGGTAACCACGTTTCTTTTCTCTCATTTAACATAAATTTCAATAATTTTTTTTTATTTCTACATGGTGGGGCGCCTGTACCTTGGGGTTGATCTGTGATCCCATATATGCATATATTGGCAATCTGTCGTAGTGATCTTTTAGGATATCGTGTTTTGGGATCACCCAGGCTTGGAAGCCGTCATAAGAGCAACTACTGGCAATACATTACCAACCACTCTCGTTGGTCGCTGTTTTTCTTAGATTCTACTGCGCGTACCATGTCGTTCGTCATAATTGTTCAAAAAATTGATTTGACCTAATGCCCTCTTCTTTTTATTATAGCGGAAATCTGCGAAGCAAAGCTCTGGAGCCCCAGTTTTTGTATAGCTAACACCAATTAAGAAATATATAAATGTCATAATACCTTTAACGACGTTTAAAAACCTAACGTAATAAATAAATGTATAAAATCTGATGATTTTTTACGGTATTTACTTCGAACATAGTAAAAAAATAGGTAGTGTCAATATTAGAAATTCAATAATTTTTTTAGAAACAGGAATATAACACAATAACAGTTTTGCCATGATCTAGCTTTTTATACGAACAAAAACCAGGAAGAAAGCTTTTCAACCATTAATACGAAAAGAGGCTTCAAAATACAGATCGAGTGCTATTAAACAAGTATATAAATTAAATAAACGTACCTACTCCTTTTTGTGTTGGTAGGATGAGGTTAGATTTCCCTTGCGATATAAATTAACGTCTAGTGTGCGTCCAGAGTGGACGCTATAATCAAGCATCATGGCTTTTTTCTTTATCCGTGGTAATATTAATTGACCGTTAAGTTAAAAGTCGAAAGGTTACCCTTTCTTTTTCTATATAAATTTATATATTTATTTAACAGAGTTCGATGATCATTTTTCAAACATTTGTTCACACCTACGTTGTACAGTAGGGTGTCCGTTATTTCCCAAATTGGATTTTATTCTGTAAACGCCCCTCAAATTTTTAGATTATGACCTAAAAAAAAATATCAAACCCAAACCAGCCCTTAATATTTGCATTAACCCGTGCCTAAATCATAATACATTTTCCATTTAAATAACATGGGATTTTTGCACTTTTTGCAGTTAATTTTTTTCCACCGAAACAAATGGAGCTAACAATACTTAAACAGCTGTTTCTTGTAGAAAATTTAACGCTCTACAAAAAAGATCTGAATGCTTTTTTCGATAAAACTTATCGTTTGAAAGTTATCCCATAGTTAATCCAATAGTTAATCCCATGTTATTTTAATGGGAAATGTATTATGATTTAGGCACGGGTTAATGTAAATATTAAGGGCTGGTTTGGGTCTGATATTTTTTTTTAGGTCATAATCTAAAAATTTGAGGGCCGTTTACAGAATAAAATCCAATTTGGGAAATAACGGACACCCTATTGTACAGTTAGTTATCTTTGTATGTTTTAATTGCACATCCTAAATCAATATAAAAACTGGCATTGTAGTTATATTCCTGTTATCAAAATATGAATTTTATTTTTAACTAGCTGCCACCCGCGACTCCGTACGCGTTTTTTTTAAATGTATTAAAGAAATGTAAAATTGTAAGTAGGTGTGTACATTAAAGAAATGCTTTTTCAAAATCATTTATAACTACGACACGCACGCTATCTACTGTAATATGTAATGTGTACATTAGATATGTGAATACCAATAGTATATCGAATGGGATGGGATTTATCATCAGCAACGTACCTGCAACTTTAACCTACTAAAACTAAAACCTACTAAAACTCTTAAGTTAATGCGTTTATGATCTAAGATCTTATTAGTAAGAACACTTGTATTTTTGTATCTTCAAAATCACTGTTAATTATAATGTTGAATTGTAAACAATAAGTTGATAATTATTTTTCAAAGTTGTTTCAAAGTTTCAAAGTTGAGTTACGTAGACGCAAGTGCGGTAAAGAAGACAAAATGGTCAAAAAGACAATATTCAAATTACATACATATATACAAATATATGAAAATCAATTATATTTATTCTTGGAGTGCAGTACAGCGCAGGCCTCACGCACGTGTTTACAGTGAACAACATTTTTTGCTAAATTTCATGCGGACGAAGTTGCGAGTAACAAGTAGTCTAAAATAGAACATCATAAATTCCTTCCAATAAGGTCAGCTATCTGTTAGTCAAAATCCCATGTAAATCGGTCCAACCGTTTTGGAGATATTACTGTGGACGAAACTGCGGAGGCCAGCTAATCTAAAATAAAATAATCGTAATTATTTCTTAAAATCTCAGCTATCTGCGAGTGAAATTCCCGTCAAAATCGGTTGAGCCGTTTCGAAGATTACCCGGAACAAACAGACAGACCGACAAAATAGTTTTAAATTGCATTTTGTTATCAGTATTGGGTATACTTTCATATCCAATCATTAAAAATTTGTTATTTTGATATTACATACAAACACTTCATTTTTATTATATGTATAGATATAGATTACGGCACTATAATTTTATTAAAGTAGAACTCAATATTGTGAATAAACATGCGACTATAGTCATTTTACAATGGTAGCCTTCCAAATGCCCTTTATCGTATTATGAAGCTGTGGAACCTATTTCCACTCAATGTATTATCAACTTCTTTCCGTAAATATAACCTGAGGAGAAAGTTAAGTAGGTTCACATGTCAGCAACGACTGGCAATAGGTCCCGTTTTGGTGAGAGTCATTATTTTTAGATTATTCGTCGTTTACCATGAAGTACAACGACCTCAGGTTACTGTATTCTTGAAAGCATTGTAAATGAAATATTTTAGTAAACAATGGTTATACAATATATGAGCATAATCAGCGCAATAAAAACGACACAATCTTTTGTTTCAGAAATGGAATCCATAATGACCGTTCGTGACTTCTACAAGGGTAGGAATCTTCTAATAACAGGAGGTACTGGTTTTATGGGAAAAGTACTAATAGAGAAGCTACTGTACAGCATTCCTGATATTGGAAATATTTACATCCTAATGAGACCTAAGCGAGGAAAATCTATCTCTCAAAGACTTGAAGATATGCAAAGACTACCGGTAATCTACACTTATAATAAAAGAGTACCTAAGGATACAAAAAACAAAATAGTCTTGAGGGCTCCTAAATTAAGACGTTGTTTAAAGTTCTGTCTATCTTTTGGTCTGTTTATACGGCTGTCAAGCTAAAACTACACAACCGATTTTAATGAAGTTTCGTTTGACAATAATTTTTATACTCTTGTAAAATATTTTATATATTATTATTATACATCTGCTTATTTTTTATTTTCGATTCTTTCGATCTTGGTTTATTTCGATGTATAGTTTTTACTAATGCGATCACTGTACATTTTCTATTAACCCTTTATATACAATGAAACTTAGGCAACAGGAGTATTCATAATACAACTTTTGCTATTGTTTTTTTGTTGTTATAGTAATTACATTATAACTAGTATATAAGTAACTGATACTATGTATAAAAATTATATCCAATAGACATGACTATTCTTAATTCGTTTTCGCATTGTTGCGTTACGTATTTGATAAAGCCTGAAATTAGCTGTTAAACTACTAGGCTCTCATGGAAGATGGAATGTTTTTTTGGAAGATGTTACTTAGTATCTAAAAGTACTGTACAAAATGACTTTATTTTTACTTTGAGAGATAGTGTTGCGAGTAAGTGTTTCTAAAATTTTACTATTTTTGTCCTTTGGACTATATTGCACTGTAGTTTGGTTGAGGGTAAAATGCACTGTAGTAAATGGAAGAAGGTTTTCGAGATGAGATTAGTTAATTTACTAAAGACTGAGGAAGAGCGTTAGGTGACACTTGCTACCGAATGATACTGTTGTGACAACTTACCTGCCTATGAAATTCGATAGCAAATGAGGTTAAATTCAGGGTATCAAGGATTTGTTGTTGATCAAATAAAAATAAGGACATATTTTTGTCACGGTTTACCATTGTTTTGAGTACTAATCCGCGTTCCAATAATTAGTTCAGAGTGTGAGCAACGATTAAATGCTAATCATAATACAAAGCAACGTCTATGATATATCCTTCACATAGGGTGAAATCCGGTTAAATGGTCGATATCGATTCTTAATACACTTATTTACTACCTATGAATTTTATTCATCAGTAATTTTATAAATAAAAACGTAGTTACGAACTACTAACTAGTTTAAATACAAAATAACAAAGTTATATACATCTTTTTTACTAAAATAAAAGCAATAAAATAAATCATTCATATTCTGTAACATCTCCTAAGGTTACTTTGTATTACCAAATTACATTATTTGTAATTGCTGAGTAGTAGTTTCCGTTTATCGTCTCGTAATCGTACATCTCCATCCTTTACCGTAATAATGAATATTACAAAATCTAAATATCATATACTTGTACCTATAATTAACATAGGTTGTTCGCTCGTAAAATATTCCATTCTTTGAACTAAAGTATACTTTTATGGTTAATAAAGGTAATAAACATCATTAATAAGCAATTATTTTAGAAAGGTGGTGAGTTGTGTTATTCTCTTTCTATTATTAAAGTAGCATATATTCTTATCATTATAATTCAGTAAATCTTGTTTCAGCTCTTTGATCGTTTAAGACAACAACGTCCAAGTGCTTTTAATAAATTGAAACCACTCCAGGGTGACGTGTTGTTCGATGACTTCGGATTATCTAGTTTAGATATTGATAATTTATCCAAGGAGGTTTCTGTTTTGTTCCATTTTGCCGCAACACTGAGGTTAGAGGCACCTCTAAAAGATAATGTGAATATGAATACTGCCGGTACAAAGCGTTCTTTAAATGTAGCGAGAAGACTTAAGAATCTAGTTCTATTTATACATCTCTCCACGGCTTTCTGTTATCCTGATTACGAAGTTTTAGGTGAAATGGTAAGGCTTATCTACATTGTTAATTTAAAGAATATTTATTGAAATAATCTTCTTCTATATATAATAAATAAGTTAAGATATGTCAGTTCAGTATTTTTTCTCCACTGTTTCTTAACCTTTTTTTGTGTAGTAGCTATTGATGAGTTATATATAGTATACTCATTTTCTTTAATTGGAAATATTTGTATTTGTATACTATCAGCTAATCATAGCCCCCATTTATAAGTCTCCGTTCGTCATATTTGACACTTACGTGTACGATCTACAATATTTGTATAATATACATAATATTTATATAGTAGTAACACTAAAAAAATAGTGTATCTCTTATTATGGTCGAATTTAGACACTGAACGTAGTACTGCTAAAACTATAGTTATTTTGGACACAGGATAGATGATCAAATTTTAAGTAATATAATGATTATTTATTGCGCAGTTATATCCACCGCCAGTTAAACCTGAACATGTTATGAACTTAATTGAATGGCTTGACGATCGTCAATTGGCTTTACTGACTCCCTCGTTACTTGGCCCGCACCCAAACTGTTATACGTTTTCCAAAAGGCTCGCTGAAAACGTCGTGGAACAAGCATATAATGAACTACCTGTTGTTATTGCACGACCAAGTATAGGTAATCGACTTTTCAATATTCTTACAATATTATAGAACACGAGAATTGAAAGACGAGAAAGAAAAAACTTAACTAAAAATTAAGACTTTTGGGTCTTATTTTTCGTTAAGCTTTTTCTTTTTTTACAGTTACTGTACCTTTTACCGTTTTCTTTACATTTATATTCAAGATAAATGTAAACGCAACACAGTATAAACGTAACAAAAACTTATATGTGAAAAATACGATTATAAATATTTTTATACAGTATGTCCGGCGTATACGGAACCGCTACCTGGTTGGGTCGACAACCTCAATGGACCGGTGGGAGTCATGCTGGGTGCTGGGAAAGGCGTCATCCGCACGATGTTGTGCGATGGGTCACTTCATGCTCAAGTAATACCTGTTGATATAGCTATTAACGCTATCATTGCTATTGGTATGATTGAAGGATCGAAAAAAGATAAGTAAGTAAATAACATTTTATAAGAAAGTACCTAAACATCTAAAACGATGTGGGAACTGAGCATTTCTCAATATTGTTTTATAAGAATCATATGACTATATGTTGAGTCAGAATGGAACCTTAAATTAATATATGCATACAAATAAATAAGATCGAAGCATCTGTTTGTAGTGATAAAATTATACACGGTAGTTATAACAAAAAACAATCTTAAATTTTTTTGCGTATCTCTTTTGTTTAATATTCCGGCTAATCTCCGAAATGGTTGGACCGATTTCGACGAAACTTTCACTGGTAGATAACTGATGTTATAAGGAGTAACTTTTTAGGAGGCTACTTTTTTTTTTAAGAATTACGGGCAAAAACGCTAATCTAAAGTGACCAGAACACATGTAAAGTTGGCAACGTTATTTTAAGAAAAATAACGTACAATGTTTTCGAGTAGGAAAGTAATAATGTATTTGGAAGAAAACCGAAGTATTTTTCAATTTATTCGTTTATTGCCTAAAAACCATATTGTTGTATGCTTTTGAAAGATGCCAATATTTGTTTTTTTTTTTCGAAATATAAATTATCCATATGAATATTCATTTTATCTATTTTGTAATTTGGCGTTTGTAACTAATATTTCAAATGGTTTATATTCTATTTGATTTTTTAAAGATTTATAAGGAAGTATTGAAAGTTTAATCAATTTGTCAAATAAGTTAAACTCATTAATAAAATGTGAAAAATTAGTGAAAAAGTATTCAATATTGTTATCTTATTTTTTATTCATAACCAAAATAGTTATCAATGTTTTTTTTTGTTTTCATTCGATTCTTAACATTACAGAGATCACGTATAGTTACAGCGTATTTGTCGATAAATAAAAGTTCAATAGTTATCCGTATGAGTATTTCATTTTAGGTACCAGTATACATTGGAAACAGAGTATTTACACGTACTTTATCTTTATGAAAAAGTATAAATTATATTTACCAAAAATAAAGTATGATACGTTATTATAAAGTATATTTGGTAACCCAAACCGCGCGAGCCCCGCGCTCGCTTTTATACTGATTTTTTTTTTTTTGCTAAATTCTAATTGGACGTGGTAGTGGATAACAGATAATTTTAAAACTGTATTTAGAAATATATGTTTTAAATTTATTTCGCTTGTTTAATAACGGAATCAACAGCTCTTAATTCAAGTTAACATGCATAATAATGAACATACTGCATTACCGAAACGCGATTTCTATATTATTACAAAAATATACATACATTAAAATAAAATATACATTACGAAACATTGCAATAAAATGTATACTCATATTTGTAAGTTAATTAAAACTTGTTACTTAATACGGTAATTAATGCTTAGAACTCATGTTTCGGCTAACGCGATACAGTGATGCTGAATCTTTTCACTCACTAACTTAACACACAGATCACCCCTCACATACACGTGCACACGCTCAGAGGTAGGTACACATATGATGGGTTTTTTTCCCCTTGTTCTTCGAACTTGGTTAGTTTAGCTTAACCGAGTTGACAGATACTAAGTACATGTTTGAGTACGTAAGGTGCATGTATGCTTCACTAGTGCGCGAATTCTGAGGTACTTTAACTGTATCTGTTTAATGGCGTTATTGGTTCGAAAACTTGTCAAATTGCGTTTCTGAACACATAATCATACGATAAATGTCAGTAAAACTCAACGGGCCATTTGACAGTTTATCTTACGGATAATTTTGTTGAGTCCATAACTATTGGTAGTTTAACCGAGTATCTCAGAAACCGGGCATAGTTCGTATATGTATGTTTAGTTTAGTAAGATTCGTGTTGTTGCATCTAAGGCAACAGCTAAAGCCGAGGTTCGGCCACTTTGGCACCCTTGCGCTTGTTGACAAGCGGCTGAGCGCCTGAAGCGCTCACTTCATTACTCCGGTGAACATATGAAGGCCCATGAGGCCAACAACGTATGCTCAGTTCGAAAAAAAAAAACGTTTTCAATTGCAATACAAAATTAACAAAGTTTTAAATACTTTAGTTATAGATATAAAAATATTACAACAATTGTGATGCGAATAATAAAATAAAATTGATTTGAAGTATTTTTAAATCCGGTATAGAGTAAATAATCTTGAATATAAAAAATATGACTTAGTTATAATATACTTAGATGCCTATATTGTTAAGTTTTATGATTATTCCTTTTTAAAGTCCTCTGAGATTTACAAACACCTATGTACATTTTCTTCGGAAATCAAAAGTATACTCCTAATGCTCTGCTATTTTGACCTAACTACAATTATAATTCAGTGAAATGTAGGAGATCACAGTTTGAAGGTCGAAATAATTCTAACAGTCACATGATATTGGTTGATCTCATCGGGAATCCCGAATAATTTATGATATCCGTCTTTTTCAATATGAAGGCGGTTTATAGTTGAGAATATATATGTCTACGTAATCTATGATACCATTGCTTATGTCTTCAGGGGGGAAACGATTCCAGTGTACAATGTAAACATCGGTCACCAGAAGCCTACAACATGGGGTTATGTATTGGAGGTCGCCAAGAATTATGGTAGACAGTACCCTTTGTCATGGCCACTGTGGTATCCAAATGGTGATATCACCACTAACTACACCTTGCACGAGTTAAGACGTATATTTTACCATTTACTACCGGCGTACGCCATTGATTTTATCCTGTTTTTGATAGGCCAAAAACGATTGTAAGTAACAAATTTTTTCTATCGCGTTTAAGTACATAGTTTTTCATTTATAAAAATATAAGTAGATAATTATGGAATTATTCAATTTCAAAACTCAATTTTTAAAGAAAAGAGAGAAGATAAATAAATAAAAATGTGTAAAAAAAATGTTTTTTTTTTACGTTTATCAAACATTACCATTACCAAAATATTTTGTTCCTGTAACAACAAAAATTACATGTAAATAATTTGTGTCCAATATTTTAATTATTACAATAGAAATATATAATTCACAGCATGCTACGAATTCAGGACAGAATAAGTCAAGGGCTTGAAGTCCTGCAATATTTCACGATTCGCCCTTGGAATTTCCCTTGTCCGAATTATGATGGTATCCAAACAAAATTGAATAAAGAGGAAAAGATAATTTTCAATACAGACATCACGGATAGCGATCGCGCTGAGTATATGAAAAAATGTGTGGAAGGTGGACGTGTCTACTGTTTGAAGGAAGACCCAACAAAAGTATCTATTAATAGATCTTATCATAATTTGTAAGTATCTTAATGTATTTGTATCTCCAGACATGTATTATGACTGTAATTAACTTTTAAACCCTAGATATTTTTATAAAAACTATAGGTATTTATTTCCTTTATAGTTACGCTAATAAACTTTTAATGAATCTTAATAAAAGATACATTTTTTCTGAAATTAAGTTTTAGAAACTTATGTTGTGTGCGTGAGATTTATTATTCTTATATAATTTAAACCAACGAGATATACTTAGAGTTCTACCTCTAGAATTATACTACGAGATTATACAAATCTCTCTACTTCGGTTCATACCCGTTATTCGTTTACTGAAAGTACTGGTAATCTCTCGACTATGTTTCATTTGTACGTATAAAGTATTTATAATCCATAATAATAACATTAGTATTAGAGTAACTCTGTCGGTTTGTTGTTTTTTCAATAAAAGAGATTATGAAAAAGAAATTCTGCCAAAAAGATAGTCTTGAATTTGTACCACACAAGCTACTTTTATTCCTGGATATATCGTAATAAGCGCACGCGGTGTAAGTTGCGGAAGAAAGTTAGTTACGTGTATAAATTTTAATTCACAAATTTGATTTTTCTTATAGCCTCTACGTATTGGACTGGATTTGCAAGATAATGTTCTGGTTGTTTGTTGTCTCATTTTTGGCATCATGGTATGAACCCGTGAGAGATCTTTTCAAATATGGAGAACCTGTCGTAAAATATTTGCCATTTTTGGGACCGGCCGTCTTCAAAGACGCGAACTAAAAATGTGATGAGATAAGTATATAATAAACGCGTAGGGTTTAAGACTTATTAACTGTCTTTAAATTTCTCTATTGCGCAAAGGTATTCTAGGCTTAGACTTGTATGTAAAACTTGTTTCATAATTCAATCATCTTTTTACTAGTTATGGTAATAAGAAGAACGCTTTAAATAATATAATCGTGGAATATATCTAAATATTCATATTACAGTTAACTCTAAACTATACGTGTAATAAAAATGTAAAAATAACATATCTGTTCTTTGTTAAATGTACTTTGAGATTTTTGTGAAAAAAAATGTTGCAGGTGTGTTAGAATAAGTAATAAAATACATTTGAATCATTTTTAGAATTATCTGTCTGTCTGTCCGTCTATTTGAACACGCATCAGTGCTAACGTACTACGTTTACAATAAAACCTCACAAGATAAAACAATATAATGAAAATCATAAACCATATCATCGAGCAACATTTAGTATTGGTTTTATTAAAATCGGTTCACGCTATCAAAAGTTATTATTATTTTAATGACGACGCGACTTAAGTCCGAGAGAAGAGTAGATAAGTAAATGGACTTAATATATTCAGATATTTTATTAGTCCCTGTTTTTTTTTACATCGGCTTCCACTCGATCGGATTCGCGGGTACAGCTAGTAGAAAATATATGTACCTTGGATAATAGCACCTATAATAATAGGTCGTTACCTATGAAATTGCCGTTCTGCAGTACTGGCCATTTCAAATCAAAATAATTTTTGTTTGGCTAAGAATTCTAATTTCAAATTAATTTTATTTTAAAAACATGGAATTCTTTTTCCAAAAGTAGTGTTATTATATTTAGTTTTTAAGGGGCGTGCTCTCTCCAAACTTAGAATATTAAAATTCTTACGAGTCATTTATATTTGTTTAAAATTTTGTATAAAGAACGAAATTATATTAAAGTAAGAAAATCATATATATAATGCCACATATATTTTACGCATATAACAAAATACTATTGCGTGTAAAATATTATGTCCGAATCATATGTAATTTTGTGTTAATTTAAAGTGTTCTTAGCCACGTTAGAACAATCCGATAATCTTTTTATAGTCGTAAATTTACGTATACGAGTATAACCTATTATGTTAGTCTTTATGTGAATATTAAAAACATATGTTTTTTACAGGACGGGCAATTATAAATGCAGAATGATTGTTACACTATATTTGTTATAATATGTAAAGTTACCATAATATGCATTCACTAATATCTTAAATAATTTCGAATTGCAAGGCGTACTTTAGTTTAAACTGATATAGGTAAATTACAATCTGCAATTTGCTCATTTTTTATGTAATGTAGTCATTTATTTCTACCGGATTTGGGTTTACTTAATTAATTAAAAGATATTAATGAGAAAACTAAAATTCACGTACAATTATTATGGCATTACTAATATTTTCACATCTCTATGCCATGCAACGTTTGCGCGTGTATTTTTTCGCTTATGGCTTATGGAGGCGAATAAATTATAACGGACATCGTTACTTTACTATAGGAAGGATACACGTTCATGAAATGTGTCGTTTTTAAATAGAAAGGTGCGTAAGGGTTAAAATAGTAATATAACGGTAAGGTAGTAATGTAAAGTAAAGATAATGTATGAAATAAATACTTAAATACCTCAAATAGCAAATTTTATTATTCAGGAAAAATTTCATTCCAATGTTGAAATTTAGGAAAATGAAAATCCAACTATTAAGAGTAAACGCGGTCTGCGAGAAATTTGTAAATTAGGTAATAACAGGAATTTACTACTATCGCACGCTGTCCGAACTATCAGACAGAGGGCGAAAGAGGCAACTGCTGCTCAGACCGATTATACCATGGATAATACCTCTAAAATAGAGGAAATCCTGATTTTTTAAATCATCTGTTTCTTCTTTCAAAAATTCAGCAACATTAATTCTTTTTTCAAAATTTAGGAAAAGCCAAAAGGACTTCCGCTGTATCGGTATATTTTTCTTTTACTTATTATATTCCTTGACTTTTTAGGTCAACTGTCTGCAAATGCCGATATATTTGGGCAATTTAGTTATATAAGATACTGTTAATAAATTGAAATCTATATAAATAATTTTCTGAATATATCTATAAAAATGTTAAAATAATATTGAAATATATGCACCTAATAAAGCCTATGCCTAATCTTAATATATATATTTCTTGTGTGCGTGTGTATGTGACTGAACTCCTCCTAAACGACTGGACCGATTTTGATGAAATTTTTTGTGTGTGTTCGTGGAGATTCGAGAATGGTTTAGATTCACAATTGGACCCGGCAGGTGGCGCTGCGATCGACTTTTAGGATTTTTTTTGTTTTCAAGGCAGGACAACGTCCGCCCGGTCCGCTAGTAATTAATAAATGTAACAGATTATATCTTATTTATGTATTCAATAACGAAGAAACCTTGTATTATATAACATTTACAATGATATAATGAAATAAAACATTCATTATTATTGAAAGACACTTATTCATTGCAATCTGTGTATCATAGGGAAAATCATGAATAATATATACTTAGATAAACCAATTTATTGCAATTAAGATAAACAAATATAATAAAAATAACTTTATATACATGACATATATATAAACACTAGGGGCCGTGCCCACGTTGTCCTGCCTTGATAATAAAAAAAATCTAAAATTCAACCGCAGCGCCACCTACCGGTTCCAATTGTGAATCTAAACCATTCTCCGATACACTAGAACACGCACATAAAATTTCATCACAATCGGTCCAGCCGTTTAGGAGGAATTCAGTGACATACACACGTACAGAAGAAATTTATATAAAAAGAAGATATACATATATATATAATTCTATATTATATTTCTTGACCTAGTTTTCAAATGTGCGCAGTAATTTTGGACTTCTCACAGCGATATTTAGTTTATTCTATAATTAAATACGTATAAGAAATATAGGTACTTTGTGGTCCAAAATCCGAAGGACTGTTGCATGAAAACACATTGAAACGTCCGACACATTTATTTTCAGCAGGATTTTTTTTATATCGTAATATTAATATCTATGTGGCTTATAATGTACTAATTATTAATAATAATTATTAACATTCATGATGTTATTACATAATAAGAAGAAAATTATATATTGAAGTAACCCACAATTGTTTCATTTAATTACAATAAACTAACAAAGTTTGTAAACAGTAAATCCGAACACTACCGCAACCTGAGTTTTAAATAGTGGAAACGGTTAGCAAAAAATGAAGGTGAAAAGTTCTCCCTTCGATTTATATAGGTAATAAAATTTATGAAAAATTTATACAGACTGTTGTTTGACCCTACTAATTAATCTGCGAAACAGCTAAATCAATTTTGACATTTTTACAGACACATATATGAGTATTATTCTACATTATGCTTTTATATAGAGGCTAAGCAATTTAACTCAATAGGAGTTAAAAGGTAAGGACGAAACAAAACACGTGAACTGCCATAGAGAAAATAAAAACTTATTCATTATAACTGATCACAGGCAATTGCCAGTGGAAAAGAAAGAAGCTGACGTGGAGGTTTTGATAGATAAATTATGATTGGTTACCTAAATGTGTATTATTATCCATTTAATAGATAATGCCACTATTTTATGCCTCAAAACGATTATAAAACGAAAAGGTATATAAACATTTTCTTTCCACATAAATATACTATTTTCGAAACCTATTAAACCTAGGAGCTATTTGTCTAAGAGATCTCTTACCTTCTGCCTATCTTCTATACACCTTCATAATAATCGGCTTATTATTTTTTGAGTTACATTGATCGTCAGTGTGAAGTGGGGTATTGTGGTATAGATGTTTTAAAAAATTGGGTGCGTGTAATCGTCACACGCGATAGAAGTAAAACTTCTTTGGCGTTATAAGAGATGGCGATTAAGTTAAAAATAAATACATCATATGAGAATTAAAAAAGTTATTTATTGATGATGTAACACTAGTAATATATACATTTATTATCGTCGACCTCTATACATTTTAAAACAATAATTACTATCATACTTCAAATATGATATGATGGGATATGATAACTCTATATTTTATTTACTTTATAACATAGAGTTGCTAATAATATTTCCTGTGTTACTTAAGTTCCGAATTAGCTGATAGATGACACTACAGACAATGAAGCTTTGATTTAATTTGTTACTTACATTGAAACCAGATGACAGCACGATCGCGCCCCCATAGATACGTAATTAATTCTCTTATATGATTTTTATTATTATTCAATTTAATATTATATATCAATTTTTTTTTAAACATTTTTGTTTATAAGCTATTTATTGACAAAATCAAAAATATTTAAAAACCGGATGGTACAGAAACGTGACGTCATATTGCCGTAACGGACTTCCGTTGCGTTGGCGTCCAGTTACCTCCTAGTCGCGCCTAAAGAAGTTTTACTTCAAAATTTCTGTAAAACTAGACATTAAGGAAGTTAACAATTATATGAAGTACTCACTGATTAAACGGCGATTCCGACACCATATATCCACACTAAAATACTACGTACGTAAATAAAGCTACTACTTGAGATAATACTTCGCCCTACCTGCTGTACACTCAACCTTGCATTCTCTACATACGATTACGTAATTGAAGTATTGAAATGATATTCTTGTTAGTAAGCTAACAATTTATGCAATCAAAAATTCATTTTGTAAAATAAACCTAAAGTGGTTTCCACCCTTAATTTCTGCTAAATTTGATTTTATTCAAAGACAAACGAGGATAATTATTAAAATCATAGCAACTCTAAATAATAATTAATCATGATCTTATATTATAAAGGTCATATAGTTTACAGTAAATGGTCTGATAAGCGTAAATAACGATGTGTATTCATACCGAGCATAATCAAATAAGATTATTATTATTCACTGAATAACAGCATTACTTTTGAATTTCTTTCTTATAAAGTAAACTTGCAGTATTCCGTAGACATTTTTAATACAGTTAAATACTATACTTTGAAACTCTCGCTAATTCATCCGCGTTTAATTAAAATATAAAGTTGCGCCACTTAGTGTCGAATTATAGTAAAATACACCCAAAGAATATAATAAGGAAAAGACACTCCAAACTCCTTTGTCGTGAAATAACACTAAAGTGTGTTCATTCTTATGGTGGTTGGTTAAACGGTTCAGAAGTTTGTCGGCCACACCTACCAACGTCCAATTTTATATATACATCAATAAATCTGTGGTTTTGCGTTTATATTTCTTCCAAATTAGTTTAAAGTACTTGTTGTTCTGTCTGTTTATTGTATTGTACCCAAAAACAGCTTGAACGGTTTTAATTAAATTTTGGACATAGTGAAATTAATATCCTACAAAAATTGTAAATAACACTTAAAAGTAAAAAAAATACATCTTTTTATTTTCTCTACTGCTTTTATATACAAGTGTATATTCATTTAAAACGGATAATTTACAGTTATTACCATTGATACATTCTGAATATAAAATGGGTGCGGAGATACTACTATATCTAGGTGATTGTGTAATAAAAAATTAGTCTCTTGATACATACTCAATACATTTAAAAATAGGTCAAAAATACTATTTGTCACTTTAATATCGTGTAACTACAATTCTCGAGTTACAGGCATATAACAGCACAAATACATATTAGGTTTACAAGTGTCGATAGAAACGCTAACAGATGAGAATACATTATAACAAAACAAAGTTGCTTTTCCCGTGTCTGTGTTCCCGTAGTTCTTCCAAACTACGTAAGACAGACGGATTAGCCATATAAAGGGACTGGATTGATATTTCAATTCGATCTTTATTAAGAAAAGAGTGTCTTTCTTCCGTTTTTAAATTTCTTAAATCTAGCGGGGCCAGTAGACGCTGCCCTGATAATAAAAAAACCTTGACAAATTGTATACCTAAACCTTTCTCATGAATCACTTTATATTCTGGTGAAAACCGCATAAAAATCCGTTCAGTAGTTTTTGAGTTTATCGCAAACAGACAGACAGACAGACAGACGTGGCAGAAGACATTGTTTTATAAAATGTTGTGATTTACAACTGTTGACCAACGTCACCTCGGAGTATCCATTTAAAAGGGCTAAATACATCTAAAATGAAAATAAAAAATATGTATAGCTAGAAAAAAGATATATTATGTTTATTTAAGTAGACATGCGAATACATTTTCTACACGCATAGCAATAAATTGACTTAAATGTAAATGTAAAAAGATTCACATAATATTATGAGTAAACTTGATTCAACAATGATAGATTTATTTTACAACATAGATACAACATAGATAAACATAGATTTATTAATGCAAAAAACGAATAATGATTAATAATAGCAACATCTAGTTTCAAAATCTTGCTTTCATTCCATCTACTGTGTAGCGTTCACAATATCCACGAATTCGGGCTTAAGACTGGCTCCGCCTACAAGAAATCCATCAATATCTTGACAAGAGGCAAGTTCTTTAGCATTGGAAGCAGTTACGGAGCCCCCATATTGAATGCGTACGGCATTAGCAACATCAGGTGATACATTTGTAGATAACCAGTTACGAAGAGCTGCATGCACATCTTGAGCCTAAGGAAAAAAATCTCCACTGTAACTATAACTGTATACCTTAGATCAGTTGGATTTTCTTTATTATTATTCTATATACCAGGTGAAATGTTAGACACTCACAGTGTTCTAGGGTATGACACTTCATGCTCACATTTAACACATAAAATAATAATATCAAAACAAACACTAATATATAACAAAGAAAACTTTTTTTTTTCGAACTGACTACTCTATTGACCTAGCAAGGTCTTTACAGCTTCACTGGACTACTCAAATAAAACCTTAGGTAAAGTTTGTTCTAAAAATTTCAAAAGTATGGATAATAACTTAAATAAACCTAGGTTGAATAACCGGTGATAAAACCTACAAGCGGCGACCCGGGGTTAATAACTTTCGGTAATAAAACGGACAATAAACCCTTTTTGTTTGTTATAACTTCCAAAAATAATCCTTTGTTGGTTGGCTCCACTTTGACTTACCCGACGGTCATTGACAGTGCTTTAACATAAACGCTTAGAGGGTTGAGTATAATTTTTGTATGTTTCTGAA
Organism: Antheraea yamamai; assembly: GCA_036509395.1. Taxonomy (NCBI): domain Eukaryota; kingdom Metazoa; phylum Arthropoda; class Insecta; order Lepidoptera; family Saturniidae; genus Antheraea; species Antheraea yamamai. The sequence continues at coordinate 11,170,409 of AP028424.1, forward strand.
TAAATAGGTCAAATATTAAGCAACTATTTTTTTAATTGATTTAGAACGAGAATCGAGTGCAATGTGTCCTTCATAAATATAGCTACTGTCTAAATATTCACCTGGTATATATACCCAAGTCGTTTTCTGTACTCCTGGTAATGTGAATGCAAAATTTCACGATGATCAGTTGAGTCGTTAAGGCATGACAGTGTAACAAGTAAAGAAACAACAGACTCACTTTCACATTTATAATATTAGTAAGAAAGTAAGGATAAGGATTAGATAGAAATAGATTAGATTTTAATATATCATTACATAGTATAAAACGAAGTCTCCTATCACGTCTGTCTGTCTGTCTGTTCGCGATAAACTCAAAAACTATTGCATGGATCTCCATGCGGTTTTCACCAGTGCATAAAGTGATTCATGAGGAACATTTTGGTATATAATTTGTAAAGGATTGTTTTATAATCAGGGCGGGACAACGTCTGCCGGGCCCGCTAGTGTAGATTAAAATAAATATAAAAATATAGATGAATATTATTATATAACCTATATCTATAATAACTTCTATATATTATTTCATAGTCCCCTGTAAGGTCTAACCCCTATTTTAAAGAATTTCAGATTTCAGAGAACTTCAGATTTCAGATATCTGTCATATTTCCTGCTTATATGTTAAGCTTGTTTAGTAATCACATTTCAGATATATTTTAATATTTATCTAATTTTAATAATATACATACTCTTTACAAGTATAGTGTACTTTATAAAATTTGTAGGCTACACTAATATATATCACACAGCCCACACAGCAGGGTCTAGAATTGTAGAGAATGCAAAGAAAAAAAAATCATCCTCCTGTAGTGGTCTGTAGGAGGTCAAAAATGCTTCATGAGATAGGAAATTTGATCAGCCATACACAACTAGTAAGAAATAAGTGTAGTAAATAAAATTGGACGGATTACAATTTATCAAAATACATAAACTATATTAGGAATCACAATTTATCAACATACAATAAATTGTGTTTATGATTCTTATCATTTGAAAATTATCATAATCAATTACACACCTCAGTATCGTGATTAAAAGTGTACATTAAAATGATATAAAAAAAGTTATCATATAAATCTGATATGATAAATTAGGATGTAATTGACATTTGTGCCTGGAAGCAATTTCTTTGTATTTTTGGGATTATATAAGCCTAAACTTTTCTTCTATCATTCAAATATTTATGTAGTTCCATCAAGTACAAGTGGTACAAGTATTTGTATCTGTGCATTTTACTGGATTACATAACAATGGCTGAACATTTACTGAGATATTATACTCAATTAACAATATTTGTCATGTTATGTAATTACATGCAATATGAATATGTTATTTATAAAGATATTGGAAAGTTCAACTTTCTATTTTCTGTTGACATTAAATGCAGAATTGCTGCATGGGCGTGTCATTTAAACTCTTGCAGTGTTATTACAAAAAAGTTAAATATGTATTGAACCCTGGCTTTAAAAAGGTCTCATATTAAATGCACCGCGGTCGCTGAATGTTCGCCATCTTGCTTTTTTGTCTCGCTTTGGTTATGTTAGGTTAGACTTGTGAAAAAGGATAATGCGAACTTGCCTCGGGCTAGTGCGGTGCGTTTATTAGGAAACTTTTTTAAACCAAGTATTTAACACGTATTTAACTTTTTTGTAATAACACGTTTGAAATTTAGGGACTAGTTCAGCTTCCATGGTGTAAATCTTTGTATTTTTCAATGCATTAGGTATATTATTATGGAAATAAAATTATAAAATTTAACATGACATTTTCGCAATTGTAATAAATAATAATAATACCTGCTGAGGACTCGCAGTTTTACCAGTACCAATAGCCCACACGGGTTCATAGGCAATAACAACTTTATCCCATTTGTCTCCAATGCTGGGAACAAGTGCCTTTGTTTGTCTAAAGACTACTTCTTCAGTCTTGCCGGCTTCTCTCTCTTCAAGAGTTTCTCCAATACATGCTATTACTTTCAAGCCAGATTCTAGAGCATGAAGGACCTTAAATACAGTTAATTTTCTTCTATTAAATAAAAAAAAATATTAATTATATATTAACAATTACATATAAATTTTCTCACACCTCACTGCAGTTATGGCCATGAAATTTTGTCTAAGGTTCCAATAAATCAAGGTGTAGTAAGACTATTATCATTTAGAACTATCTGGCTACAAGATAATAGGCACAACACAATCTATAGGTTTTTACACGGTTGAAAGGAGTCAAGGAGATGCTAATTTCAAATTCTTGGAATGACAAAAACGGGAACCATTTTTTTTTATACATCTTTATCAGAACTTTTAGATCAATTTTAGTACAACAATTAGTTAATACAAAAATAATCAACATTCAAAGGTGTTTTATCTATTATAAAAAGAATCTCGCTCCTTATGTTACACATTATAACTGATTAGTTTATAAGTACCTTTTCAGCAACAAGATCATCTTTTTCACCAAAGATTGTTCTTCTTTCAGAGTGTCCAAGAATTACCCACTCTACACCAACATCTTTGATCATAGCAGGGGATATTTCTCCTAAAATAATATGTTTTAATAATTACATATTTAATAGTTAGTAAACAAAAGAATTAAAGCCGTCAATAATATGTTAGTCTTCAATGTCAAGGAAGAATAATATTGATAATACCTGTAAATGCTCCTTTGGCAACCTTCCAGCAGTTCTGAGCAGCAACATCAATATTACTTGGTATAATACTTTTTACGTAAGAGAGGTAGATAGCAGGCACACCCACCACAATCTAAATAATTAACATTTCCATTTTTGAATCAAAATTACGATTAGTTCTTTTACTTTTCACTTTCAGTAGTTATAACCAAATTTAAAATTTTTTTAAATATATTTTAATTCATTTCTGTATGTGTATAATCATAATCACCACTGACTTATCAATAAATAATACATTAGCTATTTAATTGACTTATTATTTTAATACTTTATAGGCTCTTGTAGCCTATAAAGTAATTTTGTTGTTATAATATCATGTAAGATTGTTTTTACATGATATTAAGCAATTGTGTAGCCTCTAACAGATTCAACTTGAGGTTGGTAGCTGCCCAAGCTAGCAGTAGAAAAAGCAACAATAACAAATTGCATATTTATTAATAACATATGTTTATTAATTTATATGATTTAAAATTGCTTTAATAACATGTAAAAAGATTTTATATTTACATTAATCAATTTTTGTGAAGCAAATGCAGGCTAAATTGCAAGGAAAAATTGCCTATTATATTTGAAAAGCAACGAATATGTTCGAATATACTTTATTATACAGTTATTATCCTGATTATATTTTTTTAAATATTATTGTTATAGCCTTTAACGAAAAGTGACTCTGGAATTCCTGTACATATCATAGTTGTAAATCAAACTAAAATAATACAATGAAACAAGAGAAACCAACAAATTGACAAAAAGGTTTATGCTATGTTGATCATTTATTCATAATTAATATAGCCATATAAGTGAAGAGTTATAACACTGTTTACTTATAAAACTGAAAGATATTTTCTAATATTTACCTCCACATTTGGGTCTAGCGGGCCATTTTTTAAATTATTTACTATTTCATTTATCTGATTCTTATCACCGTTCATCTTCCAGTTTCCACCTACGACGAATTTACGGCCCATTTTTCTGGCTTTTTCTATAAATTCTTTCTATGGAAATAAAAAATATATATATTACAAAGATATAAACTTATCCAACCAACTGCATTATGTCAATAACTGAAGTAATTTGTCTTATCAGAATACCTATGCTCTTTAACCTTAAGAAGTACTGTACTCCCACAGAAAATATGTATAATTTTAGACTAACACACGCTGAATTGTAGGCGTTAGGTAGTATATAATACCTACAAATAAAAATATGTTACTTACTTCAATAAAATTGCGATATCAGGTTTTTGAAACGAATGGTTTACAACTAATGTACCTATACTACTTTAAAAAATTAAATTGTAATAAAGCAGAACTTGAGCCTGTTAAAAATTAGTTCCTACAGTTTGTAAGTAACGTGAATATTGAAATTTCAAAATTTAATTAAAAAATAATTTATAACTTACCGCAAAACGATTCAACCTCTAAATCAACTTTATAATAAATGAGACGGTTTCTTGTTACGGATAAAAGTTTTAAAATTCGACCTCTTATTGGCTAAACTTGTACAGTAGTAACATTCGACCACTCACAGAGGAGTATAGGTTGAACATATTTCTATTTTGTCAATGAAAACATCCAGTTAGCAATGACCTTTCTGACATTGAACCAAGGTTGCCAACTTAAGGATTTCGCCTGATTTTATTTAAAAAGTATTTAGAGGAGAATATAAAAAAAATGATAGTCGCGTCGGTGTGTCCATACTTGAAGTATTAAATATAGTAATATAAACCAGCAATTGTAAGATTTTGTATGTGATTTATGTAAGTATTTTTTGTATATATGTATAACATATAATAACAATATCCAATTATACATTCACGAAAGAAAGAGACAAGTACAAGTGTTAAGTAGGCGTCTCGGGTCAAATTTAATCATGGGTAGTTCCGTATGGATAGTTTGATAAATAGAACACGGATGTTTTCTTAGAAATATAAAATTAATCCGATATATCCATTTATTATCGTGTAAAACATCGATGTATTTTACTCAATATATCGAATATCGGGGGTTCGTTAGATGATGTCAATCTAAACTTGTTGTTTTGCATACAGAAACAAAACAGTCGATCACAGTTAACAAAAGTGAAAACTATGGCTACAATTTTGTACTCGTCATTAAGTCAAACAAAGTTTTTCATTCGAATTTTTATCTTTGGATCAGACAATAGAAATTGTTTAATTGAGGAAAACAAATAATGTTACCTAGGGCCGGCTCTTGCAATTACAACGCCCAGTACAAACGGGCAAATTGTTGTTCCTTGACATTACACATAGATAAGACACTATATACTAAGAGACATTACATGTACATTTTGACATACATAATATATCCTTTCTTTATTTATAACTTTTTATACAAATAAACTAAAAGGTCGCACGAGACAATTTACCATCTCTGGGTAACCGACACCGACACACCGACTGTAAAAAAACATAATTAAATTTCAAGCCACAGTGTAAAAAAATCGCCATTTTTTGTAGTGTTATCTATATTAGTATTTTCCATAAAAAATGTCGTAGGAGGATTTTATCTATGAAACTTAAAGCCATTCTAGGTTAGATTGGAGGGAACGGTATACGTCATCTGGCCATAGAGTTTTAGCTAAGTGTAATTTTGGCAAAGTTTGATATCTACCTACGTGATTATATAGTGTTTGTTATAGCGTGTAGGATATGTTATGTACAGTAACCGCGTTTAGTATACTTTTACTTATCACACTTACTTTAGTTTCTAGAAAAAAGTTATAGTATTTTCCTTAGGCCACTAAATAAAACAAGAAGGATGCGCTGGAATCAATTCTGGAGTGTAAGTTCGAAATTTAAGTTTTAACAAATACCCAATTATTTATTTTTCTGCATTTTTATTTCATTTAAAACAGTACAGTTATGAAACAGAGTTACTGTTTTTTTTAAATAACTTTTAACACCCTTCGCAAAATCTAAAATTCGTGGGTTGTTGTCTTCCTTCAAGAAGATAGTTTTAACTGTTTCATGGATTTGTATATATCTCTATATTCGTCTATATTATATTTAAGGTGAACAACATTTATAACATTTGTATATAATTGTTAGAGCGCTTAGATTGTGTTATATATAATATTGTTTTAAATAAATTCAATAAAGCCTTTGAACAATGCAACAAACTTTGAATTTAATTGATTTATTTGATTTTTTTTAGATCTTTCCCATACTCCTACTACAGATTATAATTATAACTCAAGGAAAGAAAACAAAGACTGCAGTCATTACAGATGTAAATGATATCAAGGAATTTAAAAAGTTGTTGAGAACTAAAACAAATGTCTTAGTAACATATATTAATGATTACAAGTCTTCCCAAACTCTCATTGATGTTTTCAAAGATACAGCTGAGTTAATGAAGGGACAGGCCACGCTAGTTATCATGGATTGTACTAACAGGTATGCATTTTATGATATCTGGTTTTTGTGTGAAAATTTAATATGAAAACCCCTTCATAAATCTGGGAGTGGTTGAACAGAAGAGTCTGAAAATTTGAAAGTCACCACTGTTACACAGACACCAAGTAAGGACTGATTAGGACATGAACATATAAATGAAACATGTACATTAGTATCATCAAAAGAAGAAAATTTATTATTAACAACAACATTTCGGCAGCAGTCCAGTTATTGTAATTGTAATGTTTCATTCAATCTTCATTTTATATTAATTCTAAATTATACTATGTGTAATTATATTCAGCAAAACATTATAACATTAGTATCTCTTAGTAGATTCTATTAACAGCATCCCTGTGCCACTACACTTTAAAATGTGTAGTGCTTGGACTTTATCCTAACTGTAATGTTTATCCCACATACACATACTTTCACTTCTATAAAAAATCAGTACAGTAGAATCTCACTAATCCGGCGCTTTAAAAACCAAGGAGTATAGAATTATTGGATTGTATAGAAAGACTGTATAGAATTTTTGGAGGTTATACTGATACTGATGCCCAAACAGAAGGAAAGTAGGGAAAGGTGAGGTAAGTAAGTTAGTGTAGAGTGCTAGATTATTGGACATATTGATTACTCAAAGACATATGTATTAGACAGACTTTACTATATACTAGACTCTTATCATGACTCATAAAAGACTGTAAAAGACTCACTGCAAGGCCATAGGACTCTTTCTGAAGGAAGATATAGGCATAACCATTGTGCCAGCCTCTGCCATATTGGTAATTTCAAACACTGGGAAACCCACATTTCCCGGCACTACAAGATTTCTGAGGTTAAGGTTTCCTCACAATGTATCCCTTCACTGTCAACCGATATTGTTACCAATTTCAATTAGTATATGTATTTGAAGCTGGGAACATCAGATTGATATTTCACCAATGTAACCATCTAACTGATGGTAACCAACCAATGTAACTGGACCATTGTGACATTATCATGAATGCGGAATCTGAAACCACTATATATTATACCAAGAACCGAAAGTTTCTTGATCTACATAAAATAAGTATGGGAGAGTATTGTGCTATTATTGTTGGTGTTGGGCCGACTGTGTTAATCTTACATATGTAGAGTTTTCTCCAATATCCCTGTACTTAATTTCCAATACTCACATTCTTTAGAGTTATAGTCATTATAAAAGTCACAGATAACTTATTAATATAGTGAAGGTTGAACTTTCCCTACAGCATATAACATTAGAGATGAGAAACTCCGATAAATTGTTACAACATTCATATGTATACATACATAAATACTAGATGATATTGTTACTAATATTATAAATGCGAAAGTGAGTTGATCTGTTTATTTGTCATTCTTTTATATTTTGCATACCCATCGTCTGTGTACAGAAAAGGACATAAAGTAGTTTTTATCCCGAAATAAGTAAAAACTACAATAACGCGAGCGAAGCCGCAGGTAGAAGTTAGTATATTGTAAATTAATTAATATATTGTTCCAGTGAAGGCAAAAAATTATGCAAAAAATTGAAGATACCTTTAGATAAACCAAACTATATTAAGCACTATAAAGATGGAGAATTTCATAAAGACTATGACAGAAGTGAAACCATCAATTCAATGTCAAATTTTCTCCGAGATCCTTCAGGAGATCTACCATGGGAAGAAGATCCTACAGCCACTGATATTGTACATCTTGTTGATGGAGAGGTAAGAGATAAGTTGAAGTCTTTTTATAATGAAGCCCCCATAAATCATAGTTGAATCTCTTTTTTTCTCATATACTCAATTATATTCATACCAAATACCATTCCACTACCTCAAAGTTTGAGTTATATCAGTACAGGAAATTGAGAAACAAATTACAGCTATAATGATAAGAGTTACTTATCAATATTACATATATTGTAAAATTAAGTCAGCTGATGTGATTTCAATTATAAGTGCAGGTTGATAATTGCATTTATGAGTAAAATTGATAGTATTTATCAATAAGAGAAACAAGTTTATGAAATTGTTTTTTCTTTAACAATTTTTAGGCATTTTACAGGATAATAAATAAAGCCTATAAAATGTGAAATGTCTGCAACGGGACTGCGTGATTTTGTTTTTGAGAAATATTTTGTTTGGTTCAACTGATTTATTTTGAAAAACCTACATTTCAGAGTATAGTTTCTTGAAATATATTCAACCATATTTTATGCAATATGTTCATACATATATTTATGTGTAACTAGCGGGCGCGGCGGACGTTGTCCTGCCCTGATTATAAAGAAAAATCATTGACAAATTATATACCAAAACCTTCCTCATTAATCACTTTATCCACTGGTGAAAACCGCATTAAAATCCGTTCTGTAGTTTTTGAGTTTATCGCGAACAGACAGACAGACATGGCAGGGGACTTTGTTTTATACTATGTAAAAATAATGATGTTTCAATTTTAAACATGTTTTTATGTAAATATATTGATAGTAAAAACCTACAGTTATTATCATTACATAGTATAAAACAAAGTCCCCTACCGCGTCTGTCTGTCTGTCTGTTCACGATAAACTCAAAAACTACTGAATGGATCTTAATGAGGTTTTCACCAGTGGATAAAGTGATTCACGAGGAACGTTTTGATATATAATTTGTCCAGGATTTTTTTATACTCAGGGCGGGACAAGGTCTGCCGGGCCCGCTATGAGAAACATATATGTAGTTAGTAAAATTTTAGCTCTATTTCTCTGAGACTTTAGTTATTATGCTTACAGGTTAGTGTTTGATTAAAATGTCGATTTTAAATGACAAAATAATCAAGAGCAGTTATTTACACTACTAAGTTCCGAAATAGGTCTGTTTCTCAATAACACCTACCAAACTTCACTGATAGGTTCTTGAGTTTAATAAATATTGTCTTTGTCCTTTTCTATTGTTCTTAGTTTATTTTAATATTAGAAAACTAAACTATTGTTATAGGCTCTTACAAAATTCCTCAAGAAAGGCCCCGGAGCACATAAAAGGTCTTTGATAATGTTTTATGCACCATGGTGCGGATACTGTAAAACTATGAAGCCAGATTATGTTGAAGCTGCTGGAGAATTAAAGGTATTACTAAAATGTAATTTTTTTTAATTGTGCTTATGTAAATGCTTGTTGTTTAATATATTTTAATTATTTAGAATAAATGATGATGTGTAGTAGTGTATACATATTTCATGTATTTCAGACCGAATCACTATTAGCAGCAATAGATGTTGCAAAACCGGTTAATTCCAAAATACGGCAGTTATATAACATAACGGGATTCCCGACTTTATTGTATTTTGAGTAAGTATTATACAAAATGATAAGTTAGACATTACAATAGTAACTCAGTTTATGTTGTAGCTGTTCTAAATCCATAGAGCCACTTACTACCCAGATGATCATTAGTTTGTTTGCTGTACCTTAGCTCATAGAAATCGTTTAATCATCCATGAATTACTAAAAATAATTAGAAAAGCATTTCTATGTAACCAAAGACGTGTTAGGAAAAGTAATTGTGCAACTGTGATTATTGCATTTATTTCATTGTATATTTTATAATATTTTATAGACGTGGTCAGTTTCGTTTCCCGTATAATGGAGAGAACAAGAAAGCAAACATTGTAGAATTCATGAGAGATCCAAACAGCCATCAAGTGCAGCAGAAGCAAAAAGAAGTTGTCGATGATAGCTGGTCCCAGGATACCGATGTGGTACATTTAACTGGTACGTAAAATGATAAAACAGATATCAGATGAGAGTCCTCAAAGATGACTCTCTGAGTGGTCCTCTCTGCCAACGGAGGACCGGAGGGAGGAGGCGGCGATTTGCCCTTCTCCTTCCACCACCGGAGCCGGAGCTGAGAGGGTGGGCCGGGGGGGCCATCTCCTTATTGCACAGGTCCGGTAGACGAGGGAAGGCAGCTGGTGTATATCCAGTCTGTCTCCCTATTAGGACGGAGCCCGGCGGACCGTTGGGGCGGCTATCCAAGGTTAATAGCGTATTACGATCCCTTGCCACCCCAATAATACGGTCGGACGGTACACCGTGGTGTTTTAGTTCGGTACACCGTGGGGTTTTAGTCCGTGCGAGTCGTACATAACACATCCTATCCCCTGAGAGAGTGGCGTATCCATAAGGGATTTCCCCACGTTAATAAAAACAAGATGTCAGATAAAATGCATTACAAATATGCATTATTAAGACTCTATATATAATAACTAAAATAATTTTGGAGGCTACATCATTCTTTGAAATAATGTGCACACGAATATGTTCTAACTGAGTAAAAAAGTATACACAGGTATAACTATTTCATGACAAAAACATAATTCTAAATGCTTTTTGTAATATCTCACTTAGAAAATAAACCTGATTTTCATTATACAGATAGATAGAACAACCGTCTAAAGAGGTGTACAAAAAAATAAAGATAAAAATGCAATGATAGGTAAGGTGTAATCTCAATTTGAAAAAACTATAAAACAGCTTATGTTATTACTGGCATATTATAGTTAGTTCTTAATTAAAAATCTCCTTATTGTCATTTTTGACGAAAACCTGTAAACAGTAAATATAATATCTTTTGGATGATGGTTTTTTTAAAAAAATACTAAACGCCTAACAGTACTCATATAAATATGAAGAAATATCCCATTATGAATGTTTTTCGGCATGTACTAAATTTATTTAAAGGTATTTGAGTGTTAAAAATATAATTTCATCTTAAAATAACATTTACGACAGTGAATATTGCAGATGCAAGAATATTTTTTATCTATTTTCCATTTGAACTATGTATGCATAAGGTTAAATAGTTGTGATTTTTATTATTCAATTAATTTTTTTGGTGGATGGAGTACTTTTTAGAGTTTAACTCTCAGGAGAAATAAACAATTATCGGTTTATATAAGGATTTTAGTATAGGTTTGAATTTTTAAAATAATATCTACAGCTCATGATAATAATCACTATATTCGTTTATCGAAATATATCTTGTATGAAATCAATTCTATATCATTACATTATAAACATATAATTTAATTATTATGTGTAAGTTTCATTTGATACGGGTTTATAAGAAAATAATAAAATTTGATAATTGTTTTGTTAATTTATGTTCAACAGCAGGTAATTTTGATGACATGTTGTCAAAAGCTGAACATGCTCTAGTAGTGTTCTATGCGCCATGGTGTGGACATTGTAAACGTATTAAGCCTGAATTTGAGAAAGCCGCTTCAAGATTAAACTCGGAAAAGGTAGGAACATTTTAGAAAATATTACTGATGTTTTCAAATGAGTTATTAGTTTACTTTGGTATAATAATTTCATTAAAATAAATATAGTTTGTCTACTACTACTATTTTTATACTCCTATTTCTTTTAAAATAATTATTCATTTGTTTCTGTCATAAACATGAGCACTGATGGGGTGGGTGGGGGTCCTTGATTTGCTTATTTTTGATGACATAGACGATGGGGGTCCGGGTATTGATTATGACAGCAATATTTCTTTATTAAACTGGAACAGATTTAGATAAATGTTTACGTAAGCATGGGGGGGGGGGCTAAGAGCATTGCTTACTTTTGCTGACAAGGGGGAGGGGGACTGTCCATAATTACAAAAATTCTGCTTAATTATTCTTAATACTTGAACGTCCCCATAGTTAATTTTAGAACTAGATGAACATATTTTCATTAATTAGTTCTAACCTGTATCGCTAGAGGCGTTGATTAAAAAAAAATGGTGGTATATCTATTATATTATAATAATATACGCTGTGTTTAGCTCAGTATTCGCTTTTTTAATTTCAGATAAACGGTATATTGGCTGCTGTAGATGCGACAAAACAGAGTGATTTAGCATCACGGTTTGGCGTAAAGGGCTATCCTACTTTAAAATATTTCAACAAGGGTGAATACAAGTATGATGCAGGTCATGCCAGGCAAGAGGAGCAAATTATTAATTTCCTTAAGGTGAGGGGATTTCAAAGGTTTTAATGTTATTTTCCTCTTTCGGAAAGGTGAATAAGAATGTAAGCTCGCTCTGTGTTAATCCTAATTCAATTTGAACAACAAAGTTGATGAATTTCATGATTTTTCTTAGTAGATAAGTTTGTTTTCTTATTTTTTTTTTAAATAATAAGAACCCAGAGGAGCCACCACCACCGCCGCCACCAGAAAAACCCTGGTCTGAAGAGGAGACTGCTGTACGGCATCTGGACTCTACGACGTTTAGAAACACACTCCGAAAGATCAAACACAGCATCGTTATGTTCTATGCACCATGTAAGATTTTTATATATCTCTTATACATACTTATAGGTACTTGATTAATATTATAAATGCGAATATTTGTATGTTAGTCTATTTTTGTTACGGTTCCACATATTAATTAACCAACCGATGGCATGAAATATTGCATACATGTTGCGGGACATACAGAAAAGGACATGAGTACATTTCATAAATAAAAAGAACTGCTTCGGAGGGATAGATTAAATCTACTTTGACGTAGGCGAAGCCGTGGGTAAAGTGTAGTATTATAAGAATATAATAAAATATAACACAGCTATAATATAAGCGGTCTTTTATGAAAGACATCCTAAGTACCAATTGTGATTAGATAAGCGGTTTGGATTTTATTTAATCTCAGATATATAAATATATTAAAATATTCTATTATTTATATGTCTATCCATTATTAGTTATAACCCGCGACTTTGTCTGCGTTATTGTATTATGTGCACAAAATAATTTAAAAATAATAATAAAACAAAATTGAAATTAAAAATATACTTTATATACAAAATATCTTGAGAAAAATCGTAGTTTCTTAAAACGTTAATAACTTCTTAATAAATGAAGATATCGTGATACATTTCTTTTAGATAAAGACCAAGTGTTTCCACTAAATCTAAAAAACATTGGTCTAAGACTATCCTCTAGTTTTTGATATATATTTTTTTATTAGTATTTCAATGGCAGACTTCTAAAAGTTGATTTATATAGATTATCAGGAAAACTGAAATGTTAAATTTATATGAACAGGGTGTGGACACTGTAAAAGTACAAAACCAGAGTTTGTGAGGGCTGCGGAGAGGTTTGCTGATGAGCTTATAGTCGCCTTTGGTGCTGTTGATTGCACTACAGAACAAGATCTCTGTGCTAATTACGATGTCAAGGGCTACCCTACTATTAAATACTTCAGTTACTTCGATAAGCAGGTCAAAGATTATACCGAAGGCAGGAAGGTAAGCAGAGTCATTTATTAATTATAAAATCTTTTTGTTCTTTTTAGCAAAACCTTTTAAGTATCGTGTCAAACTTTTTTTAGTGCGACTATTCCGCATTGCCCATGTCCATGTGTAAGGGAAAAGTTTTATTAATATCCATTTAAACATAATTGATTTATTATCTATTGGAAACTTAGTAAACTTATTGTTAATTTTTTTCTTAACTGATATTAACTGTGGTCCAGAACTTCCTCTCAGTCATAGTTGTGAAACTCTTCCAGTATTGACACCAAATTATCATATCGAGGATGGTAGCTAGCCAGTCATGTTTAAAAAAATATCTATCATCATAAAACATATTTTACATCACCATTACATAGTATAAAACAAAGTCCCTTACCGCGTCTATCTGTCTGTCTGTTTGCGATAAACTCATAAACTACCGAACGGATTTTCATGCGGTTTTCACCGGTGGACAGAGTGACTGATGAGGAACGTTTTAGTATATAATTTGTCAATGGTTTTTTCATAATCAGGGCGGGACAACGTCTGCCGCGGCCGCTAGTTACTTATAAATATAATTTATTAAGATTTTATCTAAATAGGCCCTTGTTGTTTAACAAATGAACAAATTATTATTATGAATATGTCTTTTATATTTATTTACGTGTTTCACTATAATTAAAGACAAAACATTTTAGTATATAATTTGTCAAGGATTTTTTCATAATCAGGGTGGGACAACGTCTCCCGGGCCCGCTAGTAAATTATATTTTAACATAATAGTAAATATTTCTTAATATAAGTTGATAACAAAAAAAAAATGATGCTTAATAGAAAAAAAGGTAAATAATGAGTACTCTATTATTATTTCTAGTGGAAATAGAAGGTATTCTATACTTTTCCGTAAAGTAATTTGGTCTTAAGGTCTAATAATATATATGAAAAATCGATTAACAAAGCAAGATTCTAAAGTTCAAAGTAAAGTATATTATTTGTTTTTCTATCTTTATTTTTGGCAACCAATCTTCTAGATTATTACTGCCATTGTCGAGTAGTTAATAATATTACAAGTTTCGTGTGATCATTTCAATGTCCCAACAAAAAAGTGACTCCCTTGTTAGAACTTTCCAGGGAGTTTTTGTGGCATCTCAGAATTCATGCTCCGTGGTATTACTTTCCATTCAATTCACATATGCACAATAACCAAACTATATTACGTAAAACACTACCAATTTTACAAAGTATAGAGTCAAATAACACAAGATTATGAATAAAAAATAAAATCCACTACATGATAAACTTAAATCCCGCCAAAAGTTCTAAGTATATTATTGCAACTAATTATAAAGAATCATAGCCAATTTTTTCATTCATGTTCTATGTCTCAGGAAGCGGACTTTGTAAAGTTCATACAAAGCCAGATGGATATACATCAGGGTCCAGAGGTGAAAGCAGCTGCTAAAACAGCTCAAGAAGCAGGGTTTGGCGGCAACGTTGCTATTGCCTTTGATGACAATTTCGAAGAAATGATCGGATCATCCACACCTACATTTGTCATGTTTTTCGCTTCCTGTAAGTTACACTAATAGTATCATACACCGGCATACCTATATATAAATAAAACGTTAGATATCTGTCAATGTGTGCTCGTCACGTATTATTTTTACTATTCAGACACTTGGTACTTATAAAAAAAAACCGTCTAATATGTCATATAAATAAGGGGGTGTCAATTATATTACGTGAGACTTTTAGGGAGGAGAGTAGTCGAGTTAAATCTCATGACATCTCACTAGGGTTGGAGGGGCTCGAATCAAATCTTATGTCATCTCTCTATGGTTGGAGGGGATCGAATCAGATCTTATGACATCTCTCTAGGGTTGGAGGGGGTCGAATCAAATCTTATGACATCTTAATAGGGTTGGAGGGGGTGCGGATGACACTCTAGTCGTAGCCCGGGGGGGGGGGAGTGGAGGGAGGTGGAGCGCCTGGCCACGATGGCCACAACCCTCGTGGTCAGGCGCATCAGGAGGTTGGGCCTCAGGGTGGCCCTCGAGAAGACCGAGGCCCTGCTCTTTCATGGGCCTCGGCGGGGGCCACCTCCTGGGGCCCACATTGTGGTGGAGGGCGCCCGGATCAGGGTGGGGACCCAGATGAAATATCTGGGCCTCACCCTGGACGGGCGCTGGCGGTTCGAGCCCCATTTCGCGGGGCTCGGACCGCGAATTGCTGGGGCGGCGGCGGCACTCGGCCGGTTGCTCCCCAACATAGGGGGGCCGGGCGCCGGGTGCCGCCGACTCTACATGGGAGTCGTGCGGGCGATGGCCGCCTACGGGGCACCGGTCTGGGCCGACGCCCTGGGTGCCGACAACGTGCGCGCGCTTCGTAATGCGCAGCGCACGGTGGCACTGAGGGCGATCCGGGCGTACCGGACGGTGTCCTCTGCGGCGGCCTTCACGCTCGCCGGCTCCCTACCCTGGAAGCTGGAGGCAGAAAACGAAGGGGGGAGCCTCCGGCTCCCAGGGAGGTAGAGGCGGAGAGACGGCGTCTCAGAGGAGACGCCGTCGAAAGATGGCAGCAGGACCTGGCGGACGAGCGGTTCGGGTGGTTTACCGTAGACGCCGTCCGCCCGGTCCTGCGGCAATGGATTGAAAAGGAGTGGGGCTCCCTGACGTTCCGACTGGTGCAGGTACTCACCGGACACGGTTGTTTCGGGTGGTACCTGCACCGGATCGCACGCAGGGAGCCGACCGCCGCCTGTCACGAGTGCGGCGCTGTCGAAGATACCGCGCAGCACACTCTGTCTGAGTGTGCTGCGTGGGGGGAGCAGCGTCGCATTCTGGCGGCGGCGGTAGGACCGGACTTGTCGCTGCCGAGCGTGGTCTTGGCCATGCTCGGCAGCGAACAGGCGTGGCGAGCGATGTCCTCCTTCTGCGAGGACGTCATCTCGCAGAAGGAGGAGGCGGAGAGGGCCCGTGAGGCAGATCCTCAAAGTGGCCCTCTCCGCCAAAGGAGGACAGGCGGGAGGAGGCGGCGCTATGCCCAACTCCTCCTGCCACCGTAGTCGGACCTGAGGGGGTGGGCCGGGGGGCCCATCTCCTCATTGCACAGGTCCGGCGGACGAGGGGGGGCAGCCGATGTGTACCTGGTTTGTCCCTCTATAGGTAGGAGCCCGGCGGTCACCTTCCGCCGGGCGGACCGTGGGGGCGGCTCTACAAGGTTGATTAGCTGGAACGATCCCTTGCCGCCCCCACACAACGGTCTGTCGGTACACCGTGGGGTTTTAGTCCGTGCGAGTCGGACATAACCCACTCTCTCCCCCGGGAGGGTGGGTATCCATAAGGGATTTCCCCACGTTAAAAAAAAAAAAAAAAAGGGTTGGAGGGGGTGAATTAAATCTTATGACATCTCACTAGGGTTGGAGGGGGTGAATTAAATCTTATGACATCTCACTAGGGTTGGAGGGGGTCGAATCAAATCTTGTAACATCTCTCTAGGGTCGGAGGGGGTCGAACCAAATCTTATGACATCTCACTAGGGTTGGAGGGGGTCGAAGCCAAATCTCATACCTCACTAGGGGGGATTTCAAATGATTGCTAAAATTATATCACATGCTTAACAGACGCTTCCTCATTACTTACTTAAGAACATAGTTCCATTAATTATTATGTATCCAGGGTGCGGCCACTGCGTATCGGCTAAACCGGCGGTCAGTCGTTTAGCGACCACGCTCAAGGACGAAAAGACTCCAGTAAAAGTGATCGCCGTCGACGCAGCTGAAAATCAAAAAGTAGCAGATTTCGCTGGAATACAGACCCTTCCTACGTTCAAAATATACAACGCCGGTAAACACATAGCCGACTACACCGGTGACCGTTCTGTGGAAGATATGGTCGAATTCTGCAAAAATTATGCGAAGGTGAAAGACGAATTGTGATCTTTATAGTGAACTCATAGACATTACACGCTTATATTTAATTTTGTAACTGTTGCATTTCAGTAAAGTATTCATCCTAGTAATAACCAATAATATTATAACTAAAGATACGTTACCTAAATGATATTTTGACAAAACAAATGGCACGATAACGCACACATACGTAAAGTAATATTGTAACGCCGCACTGTTTTAGATAAAATGTGGAAGTAAGATGGCATGTTCTCAATGTCGGTGGTGAAAAAGAAATAGTTATAAATTAAGCTAACTAGCCAATTTGTAACAAGGCGTTTATGACGTATCTATATAGTTATAATGACTGAGTATAATGGCAATTAGGATTGTCTTTTACATTTGGTATCTAGATTTTTTCAGGCTTTAGATTTAATGCGATATAAGGCTTATCATGTATAACCGAGTACTTCAAACATCACCGCGTAGCATCATTATAATATTAGTAACATATTTTTTCTATAATAACATTTAAATTTAATAAAAAGTATAATATTGTTATTAAAGATTATAACTATATTTTTATATGCAGAGGTTTTTAAAAAGTATCGAGTAATTGTAAATCGAGTGTGGTTGTCTTGAATTAGAGGTAATGTTTGTAGTGAATTCTGTAATTTTGCTCTCTGTATAATAATAAAAGTGAATATTTCAGTCGTTTTATAAAGTAAGAAAGAAATTGTTAATCACTTAACAATATCCCTACGTTTCGTTTTATTCGTGACTGAAGGTATCTTTTCTATAAAAAAACGTGAAGCTTATATTAATCGATTATATATTTAGACATATTTATCATTTTATCACGGTTTTATATAGTTTGAAACACGAACGAAGCTTATTCAAAGTTGCACAAAAAATCACTGCTTTTATTTTCTCGGATAGAAATGTATTCGGAATAATAATACATATTATTTTGTTTCCGGCCAAAAAAAAAAACATAACACTGTTGAAAAATATATACACCGATTTTAATTAACTATATTAAAAATATAAGGACATGTTAAGAGATAATATAAATATAAAATTGTTGACAGTTTTATTATAGTGATCATATCAGTGTTGTAGATCACATATATTTAATATGCTGCTCCTTGTTAATCGTTAATTCTTATATAATAGCAATGTCTAAAATTATAATGAAATTCTTAATTTTATAAAGAAGTTAACTAATTAAGTAACGGGCTTCCAAGTAAATCATAACTTAGTTATATAATTCTCAAAATGTATACCTAAGTAAGTGTTAACGATTTATTCGAATTTATGGGCATAACCAATTTTAATATTACATATATATATATTGGAAAATTACTTAAATACGTTACGGATTTTCAGTGATGAAAACTGCAAAGTACAAGTGGAATATAGAAACTTTTATACGAATTACCATCATGGTTATATATTTAGGTATTAGTTACATAAAATTGCTTTTTAAATTCTCTTTTAAAATAATTATTTCGATATAAAACTATGAATATTTTTGTTTATCAATTATGTCTTAAATCAGCCAATGTACTTTTGAATAATATATCTAATAATTTTTATGAAGTTTTTTGTTTCATTTATTACCTAATGGGAGACAAATAAAAACATTGCGTGTATCAGTGAAAGTGAAGTGAAACTTCTTTGGCTTATAATATCTATTAAATTATATATATGTTACAGCTATATACTATATGAAGTTCCGTAGTATAATTACATGTATATACTATATGCCACTGTTGCCGTTACTACATGTATGTACAGTAATATAGTAAGTACCAAGGTATGCAGCCTGTACCTTTTTGTAGGACATTGTATTACGTCATGTTCATTCGATAGATGCTGATAATACATATTTAACTCCTATGTTTTGATTGTCCAATGGGCGATAAGCACCTGTTATTTATTTTAAATAGAATTAGGACAAATTTCTATTTAACCACCTGTTATTTACACTTTAAGAGGTTATAAATAAGAGTAATGTACAGTTTACGATTAAACAGACGATTCTCTAGTAAGCCTTGCTAAGAATACAACATTTTTAATATTTAAAAATCTCGAAACTGCTCGCTACGTTTTAACTACCAAGTTACCATATGATCTTATTTTGAAACTATCTTCTCCCCGCGACTTCGTACGCGTGGAATAGTTACTTTGGGCTCACGTTAACACGCAGCGAAAACTCTCAAAAAGATTAAAAACAAAAACGACTTTGAAATATTCTTCATTGGTGCTACGCTCCTATTGGTCTTAGCGTGATGATATATAGCCTATAACCTTTTTAGAATAGTCTATCTAACACTGAAAGAATTGTTCAAATCCGACCAGTAGTTCCCGAGATTAACGCGTTCAACCAACTAAACAAACAAACCTTCCAGCTTTATAATTTTACTATTCTTCTCTCGTACTTAGCTGGTGCCGTCATTCAAATTACAATAACTTTTGGATCGATTTTAATGAAACAAAGACTAAGTTACACTCGAGGGTATGTTTTATGAATAATGTGAACCCAGTACTTTAGATGTACAAACAGGCAGACAGACATTTCTAAAAATGAATTTTATTATTTATTCCAAGACACCTGCAAAAATATTTTTCACGAAAATCGAAAAAGTACAGGCCCGCTAAATTTACGTTCCTATTATAATTTATATGTATAGATGAAACAGCTCATATCTTTACAATTATTAGCGACCCGCCGCTGCATCGCATGGATGCCAATGTGCTAATTGTAAAACATGTCCCGAAACCTCTTTGTCTCGTAGCGTCTTTTTCAGTTACGCGTAGACACCCTGCTTATCTGATATTTATTGTTTTATAAATTTCTTAACCTTCAAAATTAAATCCTGCTTAAATGAGATCCACTATCGTTGACCCTCCTTTGGATCTGGACACACCATTATGAACCCCACAATGTTTTATCGCTGACATTAACCACTTTGTCTTCGTAGACCCCTGGTTATAGACCACTTTATATCATAGGAGGCAGACGAACAGACGGCTCACCTGATGTTAAGTGATCACCGCCGTCCATAGACACTAGCAACACCGGGGGAGTCGCAAGTGCGTTGCCAACCTGTTTGGGGAGAGGGGGAGAGGAGGTGGGCCTCCGGCGTCCTCACTGACCGAACGAAACGCAACAATGCAAGCACTGTTACTTAACGTCGGTGTTTCTGTGGGTCGGGTGGTACTACCCCGGGCGAGCCGACCCATTCATGTTGAAACCAGTAATAGCTTCAGCGTGGCTATACCACCTACAGAAAGCGCAGGTCTAAATGGTCTGCACTTATAACTTGGCGTTTTCATATTTCATTTGCTATATTATGTTATGTTGCACGTAACTTGAAATCTGTAGCTCCTAACATATATAATGAACTGATATGCTGTATAGGGCAAGTTTAAATCTAAATTAAATGCACAACGTAACTGATGTATTTAATCGGATAAGGAATAATATTATATTGGTTAAAGTGTCGTTGCAAATAACCAATTATTTTGTTTTAATAAAAAAATATAACTTTGGAGATAGCCATATACGGACTTTGTGTAGGCATGCTAGGTATCATACCGTAGTGCATTATATCCGTGTGTCTCATAAGGTTTAGTAAGCGTTTCTAGTGTAAGCGCCCGAAAACTTCTTACGACTTCATTCGAATACATCAAATTTTCTCTATCATTACATAGTATAAAACAAAGTCCCAGTCTGTTCGCGATAAACTCAAAAACTACCGAAAAGATTTTTATGCGGTTTTCACCGGTGGATAGAGCGATTGATGAGGAACGTTTGAGTATATAATTTGTCAAGAATTTTTTCATAATCAGGGCGGGACAACGTCTGCCGGGCCCGCTAGTACTATATAAATTACATATACACATATAAACTTTCCGAAATAAAACTGTAAATGATAGCGACTATCAAATCAAAATCCATTGTGTGTAAAGTATAGAAGAAATAAGTTAACACACAGATAGACGCGACTTTTATATTTGTATACAGCTGACTAAAATTCGGAATAAGTAATATCTATATTATTTTCTAAATAAGCCGTAACATATAAACGGCATACTGCCAAAGCGGAAATGTGAATTCCTGTGGGACGCATGTAGTAAGTACCTAAGTATACATGAAAGATTGACATACATTGACATTTAAGAAAAAATATTAAAAACAAGCTTCAAACCTTAAAAACAAGTGCTGATATTAACATGCGATGCGTCACTGTTTTCTTTAAACTATTATTTATTTTTCATTTTTTAGTTAAATTTTTTTTACTTTTTTTTTTAGTTAAATTTTTTTTACTTTTTTTTTCGGATTATTGCATTGTCATCGACCTTTGACAGGTGTGCAAAGTTTCAATTAAATCTGATGGTTCAAAGTAGGACAAAATCGAGCTCAAAGGGCGGTACATACAACAACAGGGAGCAAAAGAATTTCATTTTTTAGTATTTTTCTTTTTTTATATTTTTTTACTTTTTTTCGGATTATTGCATTGTCATCGACCTTTGACAGGTGTGCAAAGTTTGAATTAAATCTGATCGTTCAAAGTAGGACAAAATCGAGCTCAAAGGGGTCGGTTACAAACAAACATACAGGTGAAGCTAATAAAAGCGTGATAAAAAAAGCTTAAGCGTTTTTTTCCAATGTGTATGGTGGCCATTTCGAAGTTTTATTTCGTGTATTGTCATCAGGATTGAATATTGCAAAATTGCAGAGTCATAGATCCAAAGGTATTGGTTCCAATTCAGCTTCCAAGATTTGACCTAAACAAACTAACAAACAAGTTAAATAAAATCTCGTAAAAACACACAACAATATACATTACCTTAACGATTCCAGAGCTAGTAATTACATCACTATATTTTTCGAAATGCGTAAATATATTAAAACTAGATTATTTCAATTCACTCCAATGTTGAACTATGAAATATTGAAGGTCATTATATTCTGTGAACTTGAAAACCGCACGTATGCGGTTTACCGTTGCAAAGAGAACTGAAGAAAACCTGCTTTCGAAATAAATAAAAAAAACAGTATTGTTTCACAAGTTAGACCTAAAAACATACATAATAAGATTTTTGGAAATTAAACCTTTAAGGGGATAAAAGATTGTAATGTAAATCCGTAATTTTTCCATTAGTCAGTTAGTCACTTATTATTTTATGTATGTGGACTTAAAATAAAGACAATTTTTTAAGGTGGTAGAGCTACGCTGAAGTTACTACTGGTTTCAGCATGAATGGGTCGGCTCGCCCGGGGTAGTACCACCCTCTCATAGAAAACCGACGTGAAGTAACAATGTTTGCATTGTTGCGTTTCGTTCGGTCAGTGAGATCGCCGGAAGCCCACCTCCCCTCCCCTCTCCTCTCCCCCTCCCCCTCCCTTCTTTTCCCCCAAACAGAGGCCGGCAACGCACTTTCGACTCCCCTGGTGTTGTTAGTGTCTATGGGCGGTGGTGATCACTTAACATCAGGTGACCCATCTGTTCGTTTGCCTGCAATGACATAAAATAATTAATAATAATAGAAATGACGTACGAAACCGCGGGAAATTGTTAGTTACATATAACCAAGATAATACTATGAACAACCCTTTATCTGTCAGTAAACGTCTCAACAACATTTGGTTGCCACTTTACTTTTATTTTTATGTATAGACTTCAAAATATGCAGTAGACAAGCTTTTTTATCTGACCCACTTGTAATTTTTTTTTATTTTGCTCAAAGTTATTTTTATATCAGAACTTAATTTGCCTCAACAAGAATTTAACCTACCTACGCAGAATTTTACAATAGAGCTTGTGTGATTTAATAGTTTTTAAATATGTCTTATAATATTCAAAGGTCTTTTAGATTTACTGTCAAATAAAAATAAAAAAAAACATGGAAAAAATTTATGTATTTTCTGAATATGTAAAAGTTACACTTTTTATGATTACACTGGATTTTCCCTTTGAAGATATTTTTTCCATATTTTTGTTGTACAAATCTATCTAATCTACACTAGATCGTTCTATTCAGACACATAATAAACAAGCATGAGAACGTACGAGCGGATACTAGTTTTAGGAACAAGTTTAAACAACATTGCATCATTTACTTCCCGGACAACTATACTACCGGACGCTTTCTACTTCATATCTGTATATGCAACTATGTATACTTATAATGCGCTACTATAATATCTAATTCTACTTTAATTCACCTATGTCTAGCGATTTCTGGTGCTAGATATTCTAGTATTTATTACACTACTACAATATATATGATAGTATATCGTAATAAAGTATTCAGTAAGTTTTATTTATGTTTAGAATTTGTTTAATACAAAAGTCTATCAAAACACTTGAATCTTTATTATTACATACATACATATAAATTATAAAGTAAATAGGTGTCCTTACGTATTCCCTGTATGATTAATATCTTTAGTTGTTTGTTTTTATGAGAAAATCACTGAAGCCTTGCGAGTGGGAATATATAATAAGCATTGTATTAAAGGTAATGGTTATAGAGGTCATACGTTTGTGTGGGCACAGGGCACTGTTGCATAACATCAGCTGTGCTGGATAATTCCCCTCTCTAAAAATAAAAAGTGAACGTGGTGATCACGTAATCACGATCATATAATTATTTTTGTTATAAAAACACTCGGAAATTACTTCTGATGATTCTCAGTGATCCAGTGACTTAAATGTCAATTTAGCGTTGTACAGGTACTGTATACTCACCGATAGTAAATAGTAGTAAGTCAGTCCACCTTCAAAACACTCGATTTGTAAGAAAAGTATTATTAGTAATCTATTTTGCTATCCTGGTAGTTTTTAACGTTTAAGATAACATATTCACCTGTATGACATTCTTTGCATACTAAACTATATTAATTACTTTAACAATTTATTGTACAATATATATATTGTTCATACTTACTTTGAGCACTACGTTTTTATGAAAATACAGTTTGAGTATCAATCAAGTTAAAACTACTAAGCATATCGGTATAGAACTATGACCATTCGATGCGGAATTTGTCGTAAATGGTTGTAGGCTACTTATTTTTTGGATTCCATTGATCCTTTGCCATATTTTTTATGCCCAACCAAGCGGGCGGGAATCGCTTAGTATCGAATATAAAGCTGACTCCTGACAATCGGTAACTGGAGAAGCACTAAAATAATTTAATAAAAAGTGAATAAATGTCAACATTTATTCGACTTAAGATAAAAATTTGTAAAGAAAGCCAAAGTTCAAGTCAAATGTTTTCGCAAATATGATTAGGAATATTTTTTGTGACATATACGTATTGGTGTTTTTCCGTCTGGGTAAATATGATCGTATTTATTGTATAGTAATCTTACTACAAGCTATGTTTAGTTTCCTATCAGATGACCATTGATTGTATCTAAAATATTTCAAGCTATTGATAGTTAAGTTTTCACCAATATATGAAGACTGCCAAGCAAAAATATTTACAAATAGAAATGACTTCATGTTTACTAAGTTTGCATTCGGCAAATAAATATGACAGTAATGTTATCGAAATGAAATCAGGTGTTGTGAATACAAGTTTTTTTCGTTAACTATATTGAGTGAGATTGTTAACTGTATAAATTATAAATGTGAATAATTAAATGCCAACTTGTGGTAAAAAGGATTTAATTTGCCAGTAATTGCTTTGCCTTCGTACGATGAACTTATGTTAAGAGTCAGTTTGGAAATACGTACACCACAGAGCAGTGCCTCACAACGACCCCGTGACCCTCTTTGGTCGTTAAAAATTCGATTTCAATTATTATTATAGCTCTTACCATGATAATTGAACTTCGTAGAAAATCGCTTGAACCGTAAGAATGTGTGTTTCGACAACCGCGCTTAAGAGCCAACCTTCTTTCGATGTAGTGTAAGTTACATCATTAGCATTTATGAATTGAGATTGTAGGCAACGCTTGTCTATAAAACGATAAAAAAAATTTAACGCAGGCTAATTAAACGAGTTTTGACGTACATATTTTATTTATATTGGTTTATGTTATTTGCAATTAGCCTATATTATATATGAAATCATATGATTATGAAACTGAAGAGTAATAAATATGACAAATAATTATTGTATATAAAAACGCTGTTTCTGTATTTATATGGTATATTGGTATATACTAGAGGCTAACGGTTACTGATAGAAAGAACCAATAAGTTACATGTTGGAATCTAATGAGTAATTTTAAATATTATTAGTTACAATTTTATGATTAAGAATAGACTAGAGGTAGTAACTTCGAAGACAAAGTCAGGCTAGTATACAAAACCTCCATCTGTTGAACAGAGCGAACCTGTACTTTGTTATACAGATCGCAAATCCCATCCCATATGGAGTAGTTACTTCTGTTATTTTTGGGCGGGCACATATATATTCTAGCTTCTGACATCTAGCTTGGCTGTAAGAATCGTCAACGATTTCATCATATTCATAAGCGGTCGAACTTTTAAATTTAAGGAAAGAATTCGCTTCCTTATCTGTGTTCTACTGTTTACATAAGCGAATGTGATCTAAGGATTGTCCAATAAGATGCTTGCAGCTATTATTTATCTTCGACTTAGAGTTTAGCGAAATTTTATTCGTGTTCTTTTTCACGTATATTTCATTGTCATTGGTTCCCAATACACTTGTAAATTAATAGCTTATGTTAAAGGTTGAAAATTGAATGAAAAATCACACTTAGATATACATAGATGAAATACATTTTAGGCATGCAGAGAATAATACAAAAACGGTTCAATAATTAAAAAAAAAATGTTATTTTTATTGTGTCAGTTAATTGCTAGAAAAAAAAAATCATAAATTAGGTCGGTTGTTTTTCTTATAGGTACTCTACTAGCGGGCCCGGCGGACGTTGTCCTGTCTTGATAATAAAAAAATCCTAAAAGTCAACCGCACACAAAATTTCATCAAAATCGGTCCAGCCGTTAAGGAGGAGTTCAGTGACATACAAACGTACAGAAGAAATTTATATATAAAGATTTATTCTGTACATGTGCATATCACTGAACTCCTAAACGGCTGGACCGATTTTGATAAAACTTTGTGTGCGTGTTCCAGTGGATCCGAGAATGGTTTAGATTCACAATTGGACCCGGTAGGTGGCGCTGCGGTTTAATTTTAGATATTTTTTTTTATTATCAAGGCAGGACAACGTCCGCCCGGCCCGCTAATTTATATATAAAGATAAGTTTTAGCGTTTCTGACCACAGTTTCATCTCATAGTAAATGACGATACGGTCTAAGGTGATAACGCTAAACCTTGGGGGCTAGCTGTCGGAAAACACCGACAGGTGCTTAGCGACAAATTGTTAACTCGGTGGTGGTAGCTAGCCAGGCGGATTTAGAATAAGCCCTACCTCCATATATTCTTTTCTAGCAAAATAACCATCTATAAAGCAATACATAATTGATAGAAACATCAGATACTGTTGTGTTGGAGTGCCCGAATAAAGCTGCGGGTAATGATTTATATTTAATGTGAATTAATAATGATACTAATAAAATACATCCGACCGAATGACAAATTGTGACTTTAACACATGGTAGTAACATTTTAGCTCTTGTTCCTGACGTTAACAATGACAAAGGAAAGACAAAAATATTAAATTCATTTATCTATATAGGTATAGGTACAGTATAAATTCTTAATAATAATGTAAATCCTTAATATAACGAAAAACTTTCTATAACCTAGAAATTAATTCAATTTGTTTGATTTACCTCAAAACCATTTATTTGTTCTCTTCTCTCCGTATAAGGAAAATTCTTTAGACCGAAAAAAAAATGCTCGTTCCCTTGAAATTCGTTATAAAGAGTTTACACTGTGTGTAAAAGAGTAATCGAGTAACTGACTGAAATATAAATTCACAGTCCAAATTAATAGAGCCGTAAAAGTTTGCATGCGGGTTTACTCTTACAATGTAGGTGAACACTAAGAATCTTAGAAAATTCAACTCCTAAGGGATTTAACCAAGGGACGACAGTCTGTATGAATATCCGTCATTTTCAGTCAATCATTTATATCTATACTTCTATACTGAATATTATAAAGAGGTAAATTTTGTGAGTGTAATCTCAGGAACTGCTGGGCTGATTTGAAAATTTCTTACAGTGTTAGATAGCTCATTTATCGAGGAAGGTTTATAGGCTATATATCATTAGGCGCAGAGCACCGATGAATAATGATTCAAAATCGGGGCTTTTCCCTCTTGAGAGCTTCCGCTGGGTATAAGCATTAGCCCAAAGCAACTATTCCACGCGCACGAAGCCACGGGCAGAGGCTAGTATGTATATATAGATGTAAAATAAAGAGTCTAAAACAATTAGTCCATAGAAAACGCATGGGAAGCCGCGAGAAATAGCTAGAACCTTATATAAATAACTGTGATGCGTAAAATATTCTATGCGTTATTGTTACTATCCGCATAGTACGCTATTTTTTTTATCACGACGGTAGTAAATACGTCTGCGGCACTCTGCGGTTCGTCGGAATGGTATGTGTTCACCGCAAGCCTATAAATGTTGCAAAAAATCATCACACACGTGTTGTTAACCTCTTAGAAACATGAGTACTCGCCTCTTTAGGAACCCTTGATTATAGTGTCTTGGTAAAACCCCACCACGAAGCATATTTCACAATCCAAATTTTCGTGGGAGCAAACTCCTCTGAAATCGAACTGTGCGTGACCATTTTGGTTTTAAGGTATAGATTTCCAGAAAGAAAAAACAATAATATCTATACTAGTATTATAAAGAGGTAAAGTTTGTGAATTTGTAACGTTGTAGGGGGTTATCTCTGGATCTACTAAACCGATTTTGAAAATTCTTTTACCAATAGAAAGCTACGTTATTAGTGAGTGTCATATATACTAACCAAAAAAATGAAAAGACTTTTTTGTGGTAGTCAGATTTGCAAAGTAAGTCGGAGAAAAAACGGTCGAACGAAAACGTTTCTTACGAAAGCTTCCTTAACGATGAGAGATATATGATTGAGTTCTAGAGAAAAGTTGTAGAGCTTGAAAAAGTTAGCGACAACATATGTCTAACTTTAACGTATTATCAGGGCAAGACAACTTCCGCCGTGCCTGCTAGTAATTAAATAAAAAAGTAAAAACACGCAATAGCAATATGAACTATATGCGAGGTATAGTAAAAATCCAGTTAAAAAAACACCTCGCAGTTTTGTTTCCTACTAGCTGATACCCGCGATTTCATCTGCGTTGCTTATTATCCTAACAATATATTTTTGTATATAGAGTGAAAAAAACATGAAAACAATTGGAAGCAAAAAAATATTTAAATTTTTTTTTTGCAAACAATATTGTTCGTTTACTTCCCCTGTCCCGCAAATGCGAAGTACACCACTTGCTCCACTTCTGTACGACAAGAGAACACACATCGCTGAACATGCACCTAGTTTCTTAAATATTTCATTATTTCTTAATAAACGAAGATATCGCGATATATTTTAAAAATAAAGACCAAGTTTGTAAGAAATAAAATTAAGAGAATTGATGGAAATATATTCAGTAGTATTTTTCGTGATTAGCACACAACTGCAGATTTATATAAATTTTAATTATATACATTGTTATAAGATCGTGTTTAATAGAAACTTATTCATTTTAAATAAAATTTTATTCTACATAAAATCATGGCAATGTTTCTTTTTTACCTCATGTAAAAATAGGGTTAAATATTTTTAATATCTATAATTTTTGTGTTTAAGAAATGCTATGTTTATTTTAGTACACTATTTAAAAGTGTATACAAGTACTATGTTTATTACTGGACCTGTCTAAACTTGAACCAGCGATGGTATTTTTCTCGAACTGACTACGCTATTTGCCTGGTAGGGCTTTACAGCTTCACCGGACTACAACCTGCAAAGGAACTATGTACAAAACATTTGATACCACAGTTCTACATATTAAGTTGTCAGATGCTATTCGACACATCGAGTGTGAAATTCAAGTATACACCTATCACATAAAATACATGGGACTTAAATAATGTAACAATTAGATTTGGTGGAATGACAATGAACACCTCAAATGGAAGTTGATCTGTTTTAATAATTTATGTAGGGATATTTCAGATACGTTTGTATAACAAACCCGATATGTAATCTACAATTTAAAGGATCTCGTTCTAAAGGAAGACTAGTACACTATTTACTTATCATTACCTAGTATAAAACAAAGTCCTGTCTGTTTGTCTATTCGCGATAAACTCAAAAACTACTGAACGGATTTTCATGCGGGTTTCACCAGTAGATAAAGTGATTCATGATGAAGGTTTAGGGATATAATTTGTCAAGGTTTTTTTTATTATCAGGGCGGGACAAGGTCCGCCGGGTCCGCTAGTGATAATATAATTTCAATTGAATAGATATGTGTACAAACGAAATATTTTAGTCTAAAGGACACTTACGTCTATAAAACGTGTATTTTTAATAAGGTAATCTACGTAAGTATTTACACAGAAAAGCTTCACAAAAAGCCATAAAAATATGATTTACGTAGTATATACATTTATATAATAATATCTATATTAATATTATATTATATTGTAACATAATACATAGATGAGTTTTACTACTTAATAAATTACTTGATAAATATGAGAGAATCTAAATTCTCAAACATATTAAAAGCAGGAATAAAAATGTATGTAAAGGATCGATGTTTTTAATTTTTACTAGTGGGCGCCCAGTGGTCGACATTCGACCATAGTTCATTGAATTTTTAAAGTTTGAACTTTATTATGGTTCTTTTATCTATAGCATCGACTTCAAATATATAATTAGGTAGTTCAAATATCAATATTTTTTATTTAATTCGGTTAATTTAATAATTAAGTTATTTTTCGCTTTTTAGTGCCTTATTAGTTTTTCACATCGAAGGCGGTTTATTTTTTTTGTAAAAAAAATTATTTCCCCATTTTTAGTGTTCATAAATATATCTGGTTTGTAATGTGTATAATAAATCGGTTCCAATTTCACGAAAATACGTAGAGATGAAGTGGGTAAAAATCAAATGAACGATATTTCACCCCCTTAGGGGTTGAATATTTTCTTCAAATTTATATGGGACCACCGCTGAATATAATTAATTCAAATAAAAAAAGAATCATTAAACTCGGTTCATAATTTACGGAGATATCGATTAACATACATAAAAAAAATACATACAACCGAACGTAGTAAACTCCTCCTTTTTCGAAGTCGGTTAAAAAATACATACAGACGAGCATAGCAACCTCCTTCGCAACCTTTTTCGAAGTCCGTTATTGACGGACGTCAAAATGTCTTTTTTATTTACATGTGTGTATATGTTGTGTAAAATTGAAGCAGTAGGGTGAGTAATGCATATTTTAATTAATTTAATGTACTTCTAATGCATTTTATATAATGTAAATAGCTTTCTGCACTTCTCCTCCATATAAACTTTAACTATGCCAAATTTCACGTTCATCCATTCACGCAATTCTTTTAAAAAGGGATACAAAGTTTTGGCTTCACGTATTAATATATATGATACATAATTTTCTTACTTTTTTCGTTTATTTTTTCTTACTAAGTCTTCTTATAAAACTTTGTATTTCGGAAACTTTTGTTAAGATAAATATTTATGCAATTTCCATGAATGGAGCTTTTAGTAATAATTTACTTCAAAACGAAATTGTTAGAAAATAATAGTTCGCAATTATACATATATAATTGTTATATTTTAATTGAATTAGGTAATACAAGAATATAAATAAATATGAAAATAATCTATTCCGACAATTCCAATTTGACAAAAATTGTACAAAATAATTATTACCGAAATCACGGAATTTTAAATTCAATTACGTTTGAGGTAACTTAATACTTTATCGCCGAAATTTATGGCTAAAATATAATATAAATAATATAAAAAATAAAAACTCTACCATCATCATAAAGTTGAACAGCACAGTTATTAAAGAACAGCTTTTTCTCGAAACATTTGTGTTAGAGGTCCTATTTCAATCAATATTCTACATAACAAATAACATGAGAAAAAAGTTAGGCACCTACTCGAATTCATTTAATTAATATATAATACTAGCGGGCCCGGCTGACGTTGTCCCGCCCTAAGTATAAAAAAACCCGTGACAAATTAATACTAAACCCTTCCTCAAGAATCACTTTATCCACTGGTGAAAACCGCATAAAAATCCGTTCAGTAGTTTTTGAGCTTATCGCGAACAGACAGACAGACAGACGCGGTAGGGGACTTTGTTTTATACTATTTAATGATGACTAGCTCTTTCCCACCCTCGTCACTGTGCATTAAATACATTTGTATTAAAAAAAATCACAAATGGTCGGTGGAATTAAAAAAATAAACATTAGAAACATCTACGGAAAATTCCGCATTGACTGATTATAGTCTTATGTTGATAAGTTCAATAGTTTTGACGTGATTAACTGGTTATAATACGTTTCTCCAGATCTCTGCCTAGTAAAGTTCACTGTGATCTGTTTGAGATATAGTTGTAAAATGGTAACAAGCAGATATACATAGTAACGTAAAATGAATCGCATTTATAATATTGCTGTCGTTATAATGCGGATAATTAGTTTCAGTAAAGTGAAAACAAAGAATCACGCAAGTAATTTAAAATTATTAATTACTTAATACCCGTCCCGGCTTCAAAATGAGACCAAATGTTCCTTTTATAGTTATACTAGCTTATGCTCGTGACTTCGTCCGCGTGGAATAGTTAATTTGGGTTAACGCTAACATACACCGGAAGCTCAAAAAAGGAAAAAAACCCGATTTTCAACATTCATTGTTGATCAGCTCTATTCATCGTATAGATAGCCTAGATAGCCTTCCTCCATAAATGAGCTATTTAACACAAAGAATTTTTCAAACCGGACTTGATTCCTGCGATTCGTGCGTTCAACCAAACAAACATACCCTCCAGTTTTGTAATATTAGTATAGATAAATGATAACTAGACAACAAAACTTCAATCTGTCAATTTTTTGTTGATCTCTCACTCACTTTTATATGAGGACTAGCGGACCCGGCAGACGTTGTCCCGCCTCGATTATAAATAATCCTTGACAAATTATATACCAAAACGTTCCTCATGAATCACTTTATCCACTGGTGAATACCGCATGAAAATCCGTTCATTAGTTTTTGAATTTATCGCGAACAGACAGACAGACAGACGCCCGGTAGGGGACTTTGTGTTATACTATGTAATGATTCGTTAACCCAATATCTCATTCTCTGTACTCTATGATATTTCTTTTTTTTCTTACAAACCTTGCCCTTACAAACATAACATTACATAAAACATAACATAACACAAAACATAAAATAAAATGAATTAGCTATATAGGTGCAACTGTTCTGAAGTGATGCGCTTACATACATTCGGCAATTAATTTTTATTTATAAAGATAAAAATAATAAAAATGTATAAAAATAAACTATTCAACGAATTTTAATACAGTTTTCAGCAATAGATAGAGCGATTCAAGAGGAAGGTTTATATATATATAATATATATATATACAATACATACCTATTACAGTACAGAAAAGCCGAAAAATTCAAAGATGTTACGACAGTAACAAACATCTTTTTATGCGCTTAAATCGCAAACGCTGGCTAAACCTTAAGAGATAGATCAAATTAATGTACTACAGAATTGTATATCTTAAAAAGATCAATAAAAAAGTCCACGATGGTATATATTTATCTCTAAAGCATAACCTACACTAACCATGTTTATCTTTTTACAAAAATAATTATGTGTTATTTACGAAGCTATTTTATACAATACAGTATTATTCCTTATCCAATTAAATACATTACATACGTTGTACATGTCGTGTAGATCAAAACCGCCCTTAACAGTGTTTCATTAAAATGGATCTCTATATTGCACCCGTGCAAAGATGGGGCGGGTCGCTTGTAGATAATATAATTGACATTTTTCGTTGTTACTTAAACTTTTGCATAACTTAGATGTTTACAATAATTACGTCATATTATGTAAATAAATCCACGGTGATTGTCAATAAAAGTTGTTAATACTACTAACACAAATATTGTATAATACAGGATACGGGTTAATATAATGTATGTTAAAAGCAATACGTTTCTACTACGGCAAAATTGTATTACAACTTGTAAATAAATAGGATTTTTTGTGCTCTTGTGTGGTATATAATAACAAGAGGACCTTTCATTCATCGTTACGTATCTTTACGTAACAACTGGACGTAAACGGGTTGTCAGATCATCGGTGTACCATAATTGTCATGAACTCGATTTCATAGTGTATATTAAAACCCACCACAGATTTGTTTCCTTATTCCGCTAGTCACTACAGGAAACACCATAATTGGAAATAGTGTTTACACGTTCTAATATTTACACCAAAGTAGTTCAGCGCTAAATATTGATTTAAAAAACTAAATGCATATCAGCATAAAACTCTCCGATGGGAAAAAAAATAAACGGATTATTCGTATAAGAACAGATCTGTTAATGATTCAAACAACGTGGAGATATACCATCATATCTAGTTACGTGTGTGTTTAAATGTATTTTATTTAACTGAATAATTATTCACATTTTTCATTTATTAATAAATTTTATTCTATCCGGAGTAGGGGTTGTGGGCATTCACTGTCATATAAAAGGCTAACGCGGATCTTGAGCGTCGTAAGAGTAGTTTGTCCGTTCATTCGCTCAGCAGTAACTAAAAGGTGGTGCAAAGGGGGTCGCGAGCTTACGTACACATACTCCTTACACGTAATGGCTTCCTGTTTAGCCGTGAGTAAAATTGATTATTACTCGAGATTGCGAAGTGCTTAACATTTATATTCCATGGACTTTCCATTGATCTTTGCCTGACAGATATAGTAAATTTATGAATTTTTGTGATAAGGTGCATTACTAATATTTCACCGTGTAATTGTGTGGTAGCTGTAATTTTACTTACAGGCATATAATTGTAGGTACCGAATAATAAAATCGAAATCAACGATCAACATTTTATTCTATAAATATATGCAAGATAAGTTTTAGATTTATTTTCATTCACTACTGTAAATTAATTGGCTACTTCCTCACAAGACGTACACTAAAGGTGATATTTGACTGATTGCATTATATCAGAATTAACAATGAAATTCACAATATTGTTGTTTAAAACAATAATCAATTAAAATAAAAAATCTCATAAACATAAGGTCACCATTGAGGTCGTAGAGAGTGGTATTTAATTTAGCTGCACTCTAGTTATGCAATAGAAATGTTATCCATATTATGAATGCACGCGTACATTTAGAACATACGGAACAACAGATAGTATCTAACTCGTACAAACGATACAACCGCTTTCAATGTTACGTATTAGTTTTACGTTAGGATGTTTCTCGACGATAATTCATTAGATAACGTTAAAACTTAATTACCATTATTATTTCAGCTGAGCTGCTTTCTACTGGCTTACATTGGTGTCTGCTTCGCGACTTTTGGAACAGAACAGTTAGTATTAATGTTGCGATGTCTCATTTTCTCCTCGCCTGTATATGTTTTTATTTATCTAACTAACAATCAGTTACGCTTCATGACATAGCCACAAAAACTATAGAGGATGCAAACAATTTGTTCAAGATTTCTATGAAAGGTTCTCACGCGAGTCTTCATTGTGGTAAATGGTGAAAATCAAACTATTATATTATAATTATATAAATTATTCGTCCAACCTAACCTAACTCGTTGGCTCTGCGAGGTTTTCCTAGACTTTTGTTTTTTTCTTATTTTTGTGTATCAAATTAAAGCGAACATTGTATAAAATTGTGTATAATATTTTAGCATAACTAATATTATCTGTTTTTTTGTTACAGTGTCCACATTCGCGTCCACATACCAGAGGAACATCATTCCTCGAAAGAAGTTGTAGTTCACGAAAGTCATGGCCACGGAGGAGGATTGGCTGAACATTTACACGGTGGATTCGCTGACCACCTTAACGGAGGATATGACGGTGATATCAGTGGTGGATTCGGCGGTGGACATAGCGGAGGGGGCGGTGGATACAGTAGTCATGATTATGGTGGTCACAGTATAGGGGGTGGCCATGGAGGACTTGATATAGGGGGACATGGCCATGACGTCGGAATAGGTGGGCACGGACAAAATGATATCGGAGGTGGGGGTCACGGAGGATACGACCTCGGTGCAGGTGGTCATGGTGGATATGATTTAGGTGGACATAGTGGACATGACCTTGGAGGTGGTGGTTATAATTTTGGCGGACACGGAGGTAGCTTCAGTGATGGAATCGGCGATGGACACAGTGGTGGCTTTGATGTAGGTCACGGTGGCGGATTCGGTGTTGGTCATGGCGGAGATTACAACGGAGGCCATAGCGGTGGATTTAGTGCAAGTCACGGTGCTGGTTTTGGTGACGGCCACGGTGTATTCAACGATGCCCATAATAGTGATCATGGACATATATTTGGAGCGAACTTTGGAGGAGGACATAGTGACGTTCTAGATGGTGGCTATGGAAGTGGTCACGGAAATGGATTCGGAGGCGGCCACGGCTCTAGTTTTGG
The DNA here is from genome assembly GCA_036509395.1 of Antheraea yamamai. NCBI lineage: Eukaryota > Metazoa > Arthropoda > Insecta > Lepidoptera > Saturniidae > Antheraea > Antheraea yamamai. The sequence goes on from AP028424.1 coordinate 11,206,415, forward strand.
TAGTGATCATGGCAACAGTTTTGGTGGAGGCCATAGCTATGGTAGCGGTGGTCTCTCCTCTGGTCACGACAGTTACAGTAGCGGTGGCAGCGGATTCTCTGCTCATGATAGCTACAGTATAAGTGGTCAAGATAGTCACGGAGGAGGTCTTGGAAACTTTGGTGACGGAGTTGGTACCTACAGTTTAGGCGGCCATGGTGGGAGTAGTGGAAGTCATGACAGCTATTCTAATTTGGGAAGTTTTGATTCTGCCGTTGAACATGGTCATGGACACGGAGGCGATAGTTATAACGGAGGTGGAGGTTTCGGTGACCACGGCGCGGGTTTTGGAGGTCACGGAGGTGATAGTTACAGCGTTGTGAGCAGTCATGTCTCCAGTGGTGGGCACATAGGTGGTCACGGAGGACTTAGTTTAGGTGACTTAATTAGTGATCACGGAGGTGGTAGCCATGGAGGTCATGGTGGATTTGGAAGTGGTGGCGATAGTTACATAAACGCAATAGGAGCTGGTCACGGAGGCGGTCCATACCACAAAAGAAAATAAATAACTACATTCAGTTAAAAAGTCAACTAAGTCATATGAAGCCGATTGATCCAAAACAGATCAAGGCAATAAATTTTAAGTACAAGTTACGTTTTATATTGTAAATAGTCCATAGATTAAGTTATTTTTTGTTATTGTTTATAAGAAATAATTATTTATAATATTTTATTTTGTTTTATTTATCTCTTATTTAAAAATATAAATAATAATATACTAAATAAAAATTGTGATGACTAAATGGATAATGGTAATGGAATATCGATTTAAAATTCACAGGTTCAAGAGTCTCAGCTTGAACTAACACAGTTTTCGTGATTTATATTCGGTACATATTTTTAGTCATTTTAATTTCATTGTTAGCTATCGGTTAAAGGTGAATGAAGACATCGATAGAAACTTGGGTATTACATAAAAGTTCTCCTTGTCATTCGGGTGATAAAGTTCCAAAAAAACACATTGAAATTAAAACATTCCACTGCGACACCGATTAAAAAAAACTATATAATAGATGCCAAAATAGCTAAATTTTCATTTAATACTCAAACGTTATAGATATAATAAGTATAACATATAACATAATTATACTCATCACATTACACTCAAAGTTATTATTTATTTTGACACGATATTATATTATTTATGCCTTGCAATGATCAAACATTCCTTACGTTATATATTATTAAGCTTTTAAGACTTACTATTCGTTCTATTTTCATGTTACTGTTAAATAACTTATGCGGATATTTCCTGCTAATGTACATTATATAATACTGTATAATATATCCATCGTCGAATTAAAAATAAGTCGTTAATACTAGCTCAATAAAATCATATAAATATTTAATCTTTTTCGAGTACATCTGGGGATCTAGAAACATAATTAGTTAAAAATAGAATGTTTCAGGCTTGTATAATAATACAAAAAATACAAACAAATCCGGAAACATAAACATCTAACTTACTGGAATAACCATGGTGTAATCAATTAAAAATAAACAACGAGTTAACTCAATCTTAGAAATAAAAGTTTACATCTTAACTATGTTAACGAATCGTTAACATCTTGACTTGGACATACGAGTACTTATGTTACATAAGGCGACATTCATGATTCAACACATATTGCCCTTCACTTGCAAATCACGTATAAGCAGTCTTTGTATAGCGGTAGTGAGATTTAAGCTCCAACGAATGATCGATCCTGATTTAACAGTAAAATGTTAACTCATCAATATGTAACTAATGCTACACAACCCGAATACATCGTAAATAATATAAATGAATCGAAATTGACTTCGCTGACTGTTCTTTATACCGAGGGATGACAAACAGACTGACGATCCACTTACTGGTAAATGGTTACAAGAGCCACCTGCTAAAATAACTTATTGAATAACTGACTGATATATCAAAGCACAGCCCGAACTATGGGAGATAACGGCATTTGTATGCGGGTTCCTTTTACACTTTAGGTGAGTATTAAGGAAGGATTTTGGAAATTCAACCCCTAAAATGGTGAAAACGGGGATGAAAGTTTGCATGAAAATCCGTCAATTTACCGTCAGTCACTCGATCAGTTATTCTTTTATATATACGTATGTATACTTACTGCGTAACTTAAGGTACTTACGTATATAAAATAAAGAGTCGAAAACAATTTCTGCATAGAAAACTCATATGAAGCTGCAGGATATGCTATTGCTCTTATATTATTGACCTTCAAGAAGGTATTTCAGCTCCTTTTTGAAGAGATCCATATCATAGCCCTGGGGTAAGAACCGTGTCAGGTTATCGTTTCTATAGGTCTTATCTGCCTATAAGGATTTAAGAATATTCTAGAATAACTTGGTGCTATCACTATTTGACAAGGTTGTGGGATTCTTATGCTACACCCTGTCAATAGCCTTTATGATAGCTAGGATAATCGCCAAAGTATTCATCTCACACTCTATAGTATCAGCCCAATAACGAGAATACCATGCCGACAATCGCCGATCAGCTGGTGCTCTTCAAGGTAATTTAATAAATATGTATTATTTACATTCTTCATCAACCTGGAAGGAAAAGAGCTAATCGTAATAAGTCTGTAATTAGTAGAACCTGTTCGATTACCCTTCAGGAGTGTATTGTCAATATTAGCTACCTTCTAAGAACGTTGAACCTGGTTGGATGTGGGGTAAATCCTAAATAAGGTAACTAATACAAAAGCCAACTCCAGCTTCTTTACTAGTATAAACTGAAGTCATTTCCGCTGTCTGTTCCCTTAGATCTCAACTGATTGTAATACAGTATAGTAGATAGAGTGATTCAAGGGGAAGGTTTATACGTATAATACATACATATTATAGTACAAAAGAGCCGAAAAATTCAAAGATTTGTAATGTGATTGCGTAACAAACATATTTTTGTGCGCTTAAATCGCAAAGGCTGGCCAAACCTTACGATATAGGTCAAATTAATTTACTACATAATTGTATATCTTAAGAAGATCGATAAAAGCGTCCGTGATGGTTTATAATTAACTCTAAAGGATAACCAACCCTCAGTAACATTTTTATCTTTTTACAAAAATAATTATGTGTTCTTTACCAAGTTATTTTATACAATACAGTATTATTCCTTATCCGATTAAATACATTACATACATTGTACGTAGCATGTAGATCAAAGCTGCACTTAAAATTATTTCATCAAAATGGATATTTATAATGCATCCGTGCGGAGCTGGGAGGGGGCGCTAATTTAATATAATAGCTGGAGTAACATACGTGGCAGATAAAACTGGCTTTAGTGGTTAAATATGGTTTAAGTAGATTTGTTATGGGAATGCGTAAATTTTGAAATACTTTTTAATAAGAATATGTTCCTCTTAAAATATTATAAAACAAAGTAGCTCTTCGTGTCTTTCTGTGTGTTACCTTATTTCTTGGAATCTATGGAAGGTTTCTATGTATAGTAAGTGTATATTTGAGTTTATACAGAGTAGAAGCAAATTGATGTATCCTAATAAAGTCGTAAGGAGGAGTTTTTGGACGGTTTCCTTGGTGTTGCTAACTAAACATTATGAGAATACCTTAAATAATTTATTGCGGCATTTCTCATCTTGAAAATACCTATGGAAAATCAGCGGTGTATATTAATCATTTTTGTTTTTTAAATATCATTAAAAAAAAATTGGTGATGTGCGATGTCATTTTGACCAATATAGTTTTAATTATTATGTAATCAAATAGATTAGTTATGCTGGGCATTTAATGTAGGTTAAAATTGCTTTTTAGAGTATGTCACTTTAATGTATATCTTACAGGACAGACTTAAAATAATGTGGAACAAAAAAAGCTTGTCTGATGATTCATACTTAGATTTTAAGACTAATAAACTGTAAATACCATTGCGGTAAAAAATGAATAAAAATCGTTTAGACACTTATGACGTCACATTCGTACATTCCACCCACGCAAAACCGGGCGGATTGCTATTTTATACAAATTCAGAAAGCAAATTCACGCAATCAGGAATACTTTTATATCATACTAGCTGACCCGCGTAACTTCGTCTGTGCCAAATGGGTTATTAGTGGTTCCAATATTATATCCAAATGCGAAAAATCTTAAAAAAGCCTAGAACCGGATTGTATCGACATTTACCGAGTTCAATTGTGAATCCAAACTATCCTATATGGGTGTGCCAAACTAAGTCGAATTTTTTTTTCTTGCTCTCAGCTCAAAATATCATTGGATATATCCAAACAAATATTATGCTCAAAGGACAGCTCTTAATTTCAATTTTAAGAGGTCCTCCAAAGAGCTTAAAATTTTCCCATATAAATAATATAGGGGAAAAAATTTTGAACATTTTTGTCACTTGCAAACTGTGAAGAAATTTTATTTTGTAAAAATGAATGGATAGGTCATTAAGCGATAAATTATCAACAAATATTCATTGAGTCAAATTTCTATCTTTAATATTTAAATTTCTACGGATCTTTCAAATTTGATTTTTTAATAATTTTGGGGTTTTTAATTTTTGCGGTTAAACTATAAAGGTAGAATAAAAACTTAAATGACAATTTTGTAGTTCTTTAGTTATTATGTTATGTTTAAGTTTAATTTTGTTAAAATATATAAAATTAGCCAGAGTATTGATGAAAGGAGAAAATACACACCCTTGTGCGTTTGTTAAAATCAGACGGACGTAGTATATTGTTAGGTAAAATATCTTACAATACAATACTAAATCGAGGCAATTGAAAAAAATGTGTTCTAGAGTGTCTTCATCCAACCCACATTCACATATTAAGTTGTCCCTGATTCTGAGCTTTGCAAGATGGATTGGAGAGCACACGTCTACAGATAGATCCTCGGTCTACAGATAGTAGACGCATCAAACTTGCAACAGTCACGAAACTTATTTGGCCATGACTTACCAGGAATCTTGTTCTGAATATATGGCATATGATTTGCCTGTAATTGTTGACAGTGTTGTTTGGGGAGGATAAATCCTGAACTATAAAACTATAGTGATCAAAATATCCAGTTTGGATACCTTCTTTAGCGATAAGATCAACAGCTTCGTTACCCTGGATCCCACTATGTCCTCTTATCCATGCCAAAACTACATACATTTCTAAACAATAACATTGATACAAATGGAATTGATGAAATTGTGATAATTGATGTTTCATTGAAATATGTCAAACATGTTAAAACAATATCAAATGTAGTGTAAAAAGTTTCAATAACAAAAAAGTCCTTTCTCTCTTGAAGGCAAACAATTTTATTGATTAAAAAAACATTTATATATACATATATAGATTTTTTGTGCCAGGAACCATCTCGGGCGTCCACAGAACACGCTACTAAATTATTATCACAATCTGTTCAGTAGTTTCGGCATGCATAGAGGACAAACATATACATTGATCTTAATATATAAAGAAGACTAGTTGGTGCCCGTGACATATTTTTTATTTTACTGTTTAGTTGCTATGGAAAAACATACATAGTGTCAAATATGAGAGTAAAATGCTATTCGCTTTTTTGTTTGGTTCATAGCTATTTTAAAAATCAAAATAATTCATTTAATTGAGTTTTCTCTTGAGAGTTTTTTTATTGTTAATAAAGAGCGCGATCCCTTTTAAACATTGATGTGATTAATTCCGTTAATATTATTTTATTATATAAAATTTTGAGTAAGAATGAGGATCCCTTCGAAAAACACACATATTTAGAGTTAAGAATGATAGGAAGTTAGATATATAGTCTGAACAGTGCCTGCACTTTTTACGTGTCGATGTTAATAGTTTGCATACTTATCTGATTCGTGCAGTGCTAATGTAGTTTGTAAGGCGCTAAATAAAAACAAAAAAATGATAAATTAATAATTTAATTCTCATACTAGAAATCGTATAAAAATGCATAATTATCATTTTCATTCGCGTTCTATGTAACTAAATAATCGATATAGATAATTTATTAGCTTAATAAATTAAAATGATCTCGTGATGATAGTATCTTTTGACATCGCTTTTTTAATAGCAACGTGTTGAACCAAGTGTGAACTAAAACGAAGTAAAGTGACAATTTCAAGCTCGTTGAATCGCTTCTAAAATATCTTCAAATTTTGTCACCGTATTTTATTTGACTGGTATCACTTGATTGAATTGTTTGTTTATTCTTAGTATGATGAGGTGCACGAATATATGCAGATGGTTTCGGTAAAGAAATATCTGTATCTAAATCGTTCATTTGGAATTCTAACTCCGTATTTGAATATTTTTGTGTAGATTGTTTATTGTTATCTCCTATATTTCTAGACCGATGGCGACTTTTACTTTCTAATAAATATTGTGTTGGTTTTGATGATAGCGCATCTTGATAGTTCTCTAAGAGGCTTTTTGTTGTAACTGCAGGAGGCGAATAAGGTGTAGTTGATTGGTCATGCATTTGGACATACTGGAAATTATTATTAGAAGCTTCTGCTAAAACCTCATCTCCGTGCAAAGCTTTTATCGCCATAGCAGTGTAGTAGGGATGTATTGGGGATGTATCTTTTAAAGTAAATGGTGTAGATGTAGCAGAGTCAGCAGTTTTACTTTGTCCTGAGTTACCATAATTTTCTAAGTAACTCATAGAATCCTCGTTAGCGGATATCGCAGATATGCCAAAATCTTCTAAATGATCGATAGTTGTCTTTTGGTCAAGGCCTCCGAAATTTATATTTTGGGATGAAATAGATTTCTTTTTGTCGTTTCTATAGACAGGCTTAACATATTTTTCATCTGACGTTAATACGTTAGATGGAGATGCTGAGGTATCGTATTCAAAAGTATTGGAATAACTGTTATCTTTAAAATTTGTTAAAGAATCTTTAAATTTTGAATCCTCTAGTAATCCTGGTAAATTACCTGCATAGCTACTAGGCTTATATCCATGAACAACTGACGAGGATACAGAGAAAGGAGATGGAAAATTAGCTTGTGGCAGATGGTTGTTAGTGTCTTGTTTCACGCTATTGAAATAGAAAGGGGGTACTAAGTTTCTAGTTTTAGTATTTTCTTTATCCTTTTGATTAAATGTAGTACCAAAACTGTAATCATCTATGCTTGATCCTGAGATATCGTATTGAGGCGGAGGAACTGTTGATATCAAAATATTCTTATACCGATTGTAGGGAGTGAATATGCTTTCGTAATAAGTTAAATCTGGGGATGGAGTTCCTTTTGAAGGTTTACTGTGTTTGTGAAGATATTTGTTTTTAAATCTTTTAGTCATACCTCCTATTGGTAGTCCCTGACTGTTATAAGAAATTTTTGGAGGGATCGATAGTGGGTCCTTGGCTATATCGATGTCGGCCGGGATTTCTCCATGATCATGAAAAATATGATCATGTGTGACGTCTCGAGGGTTGTATGCAGTATATTCTAAATGATTTGGTGTTCCCATTGAACCGATAGTAGGAAAACTAGGCAGGATTTCTGAAGGGAAAGATATTAATGTTTGTGGAGGTTTAAATGGGACATATTGATGTGCCATGTTCAAGCCAGCGATATTACTCATCTGATCTACACCTACTATACCAGTTGTTTTTGGGTTGTCGTAGATCAATTTATGAATGTGCTCCTCACTATATGTATGAATGTGTTCGGTATCACCGTCAACTATTTTTTCTACTCTATGTGGTTTTTTAATCTTCTTTATTGTCCCAGTTCCATCTATATCTGAATAAAACTTCTCGTGAAATGTAGAAACAGGATGTTCATCTTCCATATGCGGTTGACCACGTACCATAATATGTTGCGGTTTGGGTTTTCGTCCAGTTATTTTATGTTTCGGTTGATTCGTTTTTAATAATTTAACTCTTTTTGGAGATCGATAAGGAGGTGGGGCTTGAATTCCAGCCGGTGCCGCAAAAGCCGCGGGTACGTATGTAGAATCATTAGGTTCCGGTGGAGGCATTAGGTTGTGGTCTTGATCTTCCCAATCTGATTTTGTAGGTCCATAGTAACCGCGGGCACGATACATGGGTAATAGCTTTGAGTTAGCCGTCGGCGCACTTGGTAGGCGTGCCAGAGTATCTTCATAAACCTCGACCGAGTCTAGAGGAACAATTCTCGAAACAGCAGGCAGGGCCACGTTTGTCGGGACAGCCATAGCTCCTTCAGCACTCGGCATAAAAGCCGGTGCGTATTGTGGAGCCGCTGGGTGATTTGTAATATATACCTTTTTATGATGATGAATATGTTTCACTTTTTGAGGTATATGTATGCGAATTTTTTTCCTGTAACAAAAAGAAAATAGATTAATGTTGATTTTTTAAATAAATGTGATCGTATCGTTGCCGTTAATTGGTCACATATGAATATAAAGCTAATGTTTTTGTAGCTCTGCCGTTCCGCATTGTGCGGTGTCGATGACATAGGCGTCATGCGGTAGCGGCTTTCCCTCTCGGTGTCATTATAATATAGTCGAAGCGTAGCTCTACAACCGAGGTTCGTCACACTTGGTGTAATCCGTAATTCTGACATAAGTCGTTTTTTACTATAACATACTATAACTAGTAGGTATATCACCGCATTACGGATGGATTCGCACTTTCTAATCACAGCACTTACCGATAGGTTGTTAGTTCAATGTCAAGTAATCAGCACAGCAGTGAAACATAACAGTTTACTCGCAATCGCAGGTGTAATAGCACTGATTAGCTTACTATATTTTGCACATATCTGTCGCATAGCATAAGCATTTCACAACATAACTACCTTTATACGAGTATACGTAAATTATTGTGATTAATTAATTATATACAATGTATAATATTAGACAGATACTTGTTTTTTTCCTAAGAAATCCTAACTAATATTAAAAATGCAAAAGTGAGTTTATTTACATTTTATGTTTGTTACGCTTTCACATCTTAACTACTTAACCGATCATCACGAAATTTCACTTACATGTTGTCAGGGGTACATAAACGGACATAGGGTACCTTTCATCCGAAATGGAGTACCGTACCTAAGGGATCGGTTAAATTTACATTAACGCGAGCAACCCGTAGGCCATAACTAGTAATTTATAAAAATATTACTCAGAAAAGTTATTTATCTTCTGACAGAGTCATCAATATACAAATATCGTAACTAATCTAACAAACACGACAATTTGGTATAGTCAGAACATTTTATGTAGGTATTTGTAATTTATCGGATCAATTAATCAATAACAAATATAAAATTGATTATTACTTACTTGGGTCCCTCTGCCATTATGAACGAAGCAGTAGTCATCAGAAAAGCAAACTGCAATAAGAGGAAAAGGACATTTGTAATGTACAAAATAAATTATATAACTTTCATATAATATTTTATGTTCCCAGTGTGTTCTTTATATAGTAACTATAAGAAAACTTCGTACAGGAAAACAAGATTTATGAAAATACCAGATAAATGGGTCAAAAATGTCTATTACAAGGGGTTTTTGAGTTTATACATGTAAAAATGGATACAAAATATTTGAGTCTTAAAAGCTCTAGCACCGTTGAACTAGATGGCGTTAGGCTTTGTTCTGTTATTATTATGTTCTATATTGTAATTTAACGTAAGCAAAGCCGCGTGCTGATGCTAGTAATGTATAAAAATATGAAAATTATATATATCTAATATATATTTAATACACACTTTTCGTAAGAAATAGATTTTAAATTAAAGTTATTGTTTTCTTTATATATGTTATTTCATTAGATTGTTTTAGTTACGTCTCCATATATTTATTCATATTATTTAATTTGTTTATATATCATTACATAGTATAAAACAAAGTCCCCTACCGCGTCTGTCTGTCTGTCTGTTCGCGATAAACTCAAAAACTACTGAACGGATTTTCACGCGGTTTTCACCAGTAGATAAAGCGATTCATGGGGTACGTTTTGCTATTTAATTTGTCAAGGATTTTTTTTTATAATTAGGACGGAACAACGTCTGCCGGGCCCGCTAGTTTCATTATAAAGCACAGTGTTAAAAATTTAGCGATATCTCTTATTGCGATTTGAAACGTCAAATAATCTAGATTTCAAGTTCCCCACATGTTTTCACTAGCGTTAGCAGAGAATGTAAATTAGAGTAATTTTAAAGTAATACGTGAATCCCAAAAAAAAAAATATCGAATATCTCAAGGTTCAATTCTATTGACATGGAAACAATATTAAATTGATTTTAACATTTCGGCCTCCGCGATTTTTTTTCCTCATTATTTAATGTCGCATCATTTTTATTTTGTTGTAATTAATATCCATTTAATATAATAATTTACACTAATATTACTATAAGATAACTGAATAAGTTCACAAGATATAGTTTCCGGAATGCTTAATTTGACTGTGAAAATTCTTTCACTAATAAAAAGTTATATTATCCTTGAATTATAGTCTATTTTTATTCTTATCTTCGTTTAAATTGTAAAACTTCAACTAAACAATGAGTGGTTCGTGATAGGATATATTAATTATAAAATAATACATTTAGAAAAATAATGTCACTGATTATTGTCACATTTTTCACAGTTTCATTATAAAAAATCACAAATCACTGTCACAGTCACTGGTTTAAATACGTGATAAAGATTTCAATAAGTATACCGACCCATTTTAACCAATCCATTTGTAGTGGCTACTGTTACTTTGATTAGCTATTGATTTTTCCGTTCTACACTTGTGGGAACAGTACTGGCCTTCAAGCCCATATGATAATTATTCAGTATGAGCTTGATTATTTATAACATTCAGTTTCACGCCTGAAAGAATATCAATCGCCGCCGAAGTGCGTACTGGAGTGCGTTCATAAATTACTTTAAATGTATGCGATTTGGTTGATTTTACTTAAATTAATAGAAAAATGTATAATGTCCTTAACATGAAAAATTACGTTAATATGGCAGTCGTTGTTTTCGTTTAATAATGAATATTATAAATATATGAAGCAGTGGCGGATTTACCAATAGGCTGAGTAGGCTAGGGCCTAAGGCGGCAAATTTAGGACTACATTTTTCTTGTCTTACAGAAATTAGAATGTTTCACATATGTAATTCTAGAAAGTGAACCATCGACACCATCGTTCACAATCATACGGGAATATCACAGTAATTACGGGAAATGGGTGATGTAATTAGGTAGATAGAGCGCAAACAATAACGTTGTAATTTCACTAGCTGAAAAAATGTAATTAATATGATTATGAATTACGATATCAAATTGTAGAGGTCCTTAGGGGCGGCAGAATTGAAATAGCCTACAGGCGACAGACTTGTAAATCCCACACTGATATATAGTACAATTAATGTAGTATATATATTAAATATATCTATAACATTCAATTGAGTTGTGGTGGTTAAGCGATTTGACCAGTGAAATGTCACTTCACTGTCCGCAGGTTCCAACCCCTGCACGTACCAATGATTTTTTGTAAAACGCATATATTTGCAAAGGAAAACTGGTAACACTATCGGCTAAGGGCGAGGAAAACATCATAAGCAAATCAGAACCTGACAAATATTCTGTAGTTCTACCGTATTTGGGAAAATATAGATCTGTGATTTCTCCGGGTTTGAAATCGTCAATACGTAGTGGGCTGGCATGACGATGAAACCCAGGTCTTTTTCTTTTTTAAATTTTCACTAATTTAGATGGAACCTATAGAACTGTAAATTGTTTATTCTGGAACTATCATTCAGATTTTGATTTTATAGCCTATTGAAGAAAGTTATACTGCTTTTTCTTTAGGTACCTTTACTGCTTTACCGGACTTATGGTGCGAGCGCTTAAGGCATTCAGACGTATGGCAACAAACTCAAGGGCACCTAAGTGACCAAACCTCAGATTAGGTTGTTGCTTTGATTGCAAAAGCGTGATCATGTGTACCAGCGTTTTATAGGGAGGATCGGAAAAGATGTTTATCGGTATCGTGGTGTTCTTTTATAACGAATAATATCCGGCACGGTCATGTAATTCGTAGCGAATACTACTAACAGGCTGGGATGATTTGCGGCTTCTTCGAAATAATTGGTTGTGAGGGTTTTACGTACCCAGATCGACGGAAATTCCAAGTTCCTATGGAAGTTGTACTGCTGCTGCTGCTGGGAAGGAACGCATATACCAAAAATACAAATCGAAGAAAAGTAGAAAACACGAAACATCTAACTTATTTCTGATTAAGAATAATTTGAAAAGAGAAGTTCAGAAGTGTACAAAAAATATTATTATAGGTACCATTCTTCCTTGTCTTCGAATATATATATATATATATATATATATATATATATATATATATACATAAATCAATAAATAAAAAAAAATAGCAGACGCCCACCGCTGTTTTTTTGGACGGAATAATTTTAAATGAACTGGCGAAACATACTTTCTAAGCTGACGCTATACTAAACTCGCAATTACCAATAAATGAAAATACAATATATTTATACTTAGTAAAATACATGTAGGATTAATGGAACCAGGAATAAAGCACAAATATTTTCAAATAATATAATAAAATAATAAGTATAAGAATGAAGTAATAGTGCTGGTATCCTGTGTGGTGCTGCGAGGGGTATAGGAGATGCAAAACCAAGTTGGCCGCCCTACTAAAATCGAACGTTACTAAAAAAAATCGAAGTGTGAATGCTATGTAGGTATCCTGCCACGCAACTTAGTGCCGTACTCTGAACCCTACATAATAATCGTGTTTTACACGAAATTTATTTAAGCTTACCTAACTGTTGTAATAATTGATACGAATGCTATTTGAAAATATTTATGATTTTTTTCTGATTCATTAAAATCATACATATATTTTACTAAGTAATATAATTTACGTAACGACGATACTAAAAACTTAAAAAATAAATTATATTTTCAGTTATTAGTAATTGCGAGCTTAAGATACAGTCACCTTTAAAAGTATGCTTTGCCAGTTCATCTAAAATCATTATTATGTCAATGATATTATAACTATATAGTTACGTCTTAAACGCTTCGAAAGCGTCTTGTTAAAACTTGGCTAATTTGCGTATTTTTGACGACACGTATGTGTGCGTTCTCGTGCCATTCGTTTTGTCAAAATATCATTTAGGTAACGTATATTTAGTTATAATTTCATTGTATTATGTCGATTTAAACATTTTAGTAGGTGGTAGAGCCACGCTGATACTATTACTGGTTTCAGCATAAATGGGTCGGCTCGCCCGGGATAGTACCACCCTCTCACAGAAAACCGACGTGAAGTAACAGTGCTTGCATTGTTGCGTTTCGTTCGGTCAGTGAGAGCGCCGGACACCCACCTCCCCTCCCCTTCCCTTCCTCCCCCCCTCCCTACACAGGCTGGCAACGCACTTGCGACTCCTCTGGTGTTGCAAGTGTCTATGGACGGTGGTGATGACTTACATCAGGTGACCCACCTGTTTGTTTGCCTCCTATGATATAAAAAAAAGAAAAAAATATAGGAACTAATAAATGGTTACAAATGTTTTTATGTCAATGACTTAAATGTTAAAAAAATTCTGCAACGTTTGCTAAGGTTTTGTCGAAATCATTACAATATTACATTATCAAATTACGGGTGGAAACATCGCGTGCACCATTGCTCACCGCATGCAATCAACCCGATATCGCATTTCAACAAGAAGCTATTAACGAAACTGTTTTTAAGGAAACTATACGCATCGGTTATCATATTACGGCTTAGATAACAATATTTTTAATAATTATTCCAATAAGAAGAGTTTACATCCATCTAATTTATGAAAATCTTAACTTGTAAGACATAAAGTTCAATTTAGTTCTCCAATTATATTTAATTTGGAAAATAACTTTGAAAGAAATAACAGTCGGCGCCCAGACATCCGTGTGAGCAGGTCTATATTTTGTTTCGAATAATATATAAATATATTCGAATAAAATTATTCCGAAAAGATAAATAATTTTATATGTACTACTTTATAGTATTTAATTTATATAGTTGTAAGAACTATTGTAATCAAGTTGAAATGTTGATCAAAAATTACAAATTTGAAAACTCGTTATATTGGCTGATTGTATCGACCTGATTATAAGCTTTGGAAATTATCGTGGCAGTCCTGTACCGGTAGAACTAAATATGTTTATACTCTTTTGTTTGTAATTCCGAGCTTACCACCGTATCGGATAAATCGACTTGATGATAGACTTTAGAAATTGTTGTGTTTGTACTCATTTTCTTACTAGTAACGAGAGCTGGATCAGCCATAACAGGCCCAAATGCCGAAAGTGCCTTGCTCCAGTATTATTGTTCTAAATATCTGAAAACAAATTCGATGTGTCTAACAATTACTAAACTAAGAACCAATTACCACAACATTGCTCATCATAAAAAGGTTTATAAATGAAAGCTTAAACTTAAAATAAATAAAGCTTAGACTTAAAATGAACCTGTGCTATCTAAGTCTAATCATCTCAGCGCAAATGCTATGTTGCTAGCTATTATTTATACTAAAATTCTGTTAGCACAATGCTGCTCCTCATTGGAAAGTTTATGTACATTAAATGTTTATTATCTAAACTAAGAACCAGTTACCACAATACTGCTACTGACTGATAATATGAAGAATTCTTTTTTTTTAATAAAAGTATCAAGTCGTTTTATTTGAGTTACAATTTCCCTGCTTATCAGTCGTCGCTTTGTGCGTGGGCTGTGCAGGTTTAGTGGTAAGACTCGTTGCCTAAAATTGAAGTGCACGAAATTGAGTACGCGACCTTAACATTGGATACGAATACTTCGTGTGTTCAAAAACTACAATACGCTATATTACCTATATTAACACGTTGACTGCCATGGGGATCACCGGTGACCGGTACTCGCCTTCGCTACAGCGCCGCGCCGCGCCCTAGGGCCACTGATACTAAAAGTACATACTTATCTATACATCTTCTTCTTCTATACATCTATACATATAATAAGAATGTAAATCTAACGTGTCTGTACTTTTTCGATTTTTGTGAAAAAAATTGTTGCAGGTGTCTAAGAATAAGTAATAGAATACATTTCAATCATTATTAAAAATGTCTGTCTGTCTCTTTGTATGTGAACAGTGAAAATGCATCACTGCTAAAACACTAGGTTCACAATAAAATGTGAAATCATAGAGCATATCTTCGGGAGTAACTAAGTCTTTGTTTCATTAAAATCGGTCCACTTTATTAATAATAAGTTATTGTAATTTGAATGACGGCTCGAGTTAAGTACGAGAGAAGAGTAGTAAATAATCTGTGACTAATTTGGTCAACCAAATTAACAAAAACAAAAATATCAGGAACTACGGGTCCGATTTTTTTTATCAGTATTAGTTAGCTCATTTATCGAGGAAAGCTATTGGGTATATATCATCACGCTAACACCAGTGGGAGCGGAGCATTAATTTAAAGAATGTTTCAAAATACTTTTTTTTTTTGAGAGCTCCCGCTGCATGTTAGCGTTAGTCCAAAGTAACTATTCCACGCGGACGAAGTCGCGGGTAGAAGCTAGTAGTAAATATGGATACTGATCAATTTTTCAATAATACCATTGTACATTTACCTATAATGTTACTCATGTTATTGAGTAACCGAAGCACGATTGTTTAAAAAAAAGGCAAACGTTATAATTCCCGACAGGGCCGTGGAGGGCACCGGTGACCACCACCACGAAAATGATCTTATATCTCATATTATTTCCTGGAAATCATATTTCATCATAATATACACCGCATAATGAAAAGTTCATGTTGGCGCCTCGGACAAACCATGGGAAATATATTACCCACCTGTTGATTATGCATTCAATTAATTTAAAAGAATATATATTCATTACATGCAGCCTTTGCTAACCAAACTAAAAACTCGGAACTCAACAAAAAACATGATACACATTCCGCAGAGAAAACAAAAACTCATGCCTTGATTGACAACGATTTAATGAATATATGCATGTTAAATGAACAGAGGTGTTAATTATCCAGTAATCTGTACATGCTTCCGACTTTCAACTAATATCGCTAAAACTTGTGTAAATAAATAGAAACAGAAATATGTATACAGTTATGTTCTTTTCCTTCCTGTTTTTATACCGACAGTTAATTGTTTTTATTTTATACTAGCCTCTGCCCGCGACTTCGACCGCGTGGAATAGTTACTTTGGGCTAACGCTAACACGCAGCAGAAGCTCTCAAGAGGATAAAACACCTTTTTGAAACATTCTTCATTAGTGCTCCGCTCCTATTGATCTTAACGTGATGATATATAGCCTATACATTTCCTTGATAAATGAGCTATATAGCACTGAAAGAATTTTTCAAATCGGACTAGTAGTTCTTGAGATTACCCCCTACAACGTCACAAACTTACAAACTTTACCTCTTTATAATATTAGTATAGATGAGGTAAGATAAGGTTGCTAAAACTTTTAAAAGTTTGTGATTATCTGATAAATAAAAGACAATAATTGTTATGAAATATATCTAAACAAACAACAAATTTCATTCTTTTAAATTACATTGATTTTTTAGTATATGCTACCAGCATGAGATTATGCCACTAATATTTCGAATTTGCATTTATGTTTCGGTACATCTATTTATAAATGTTCCATATTGAAAATGTTATAGTATCACAACTCTTTGTCATTCTAAAAGATATGAAACCCGTACAATTTTATTTCTTCTTTGTTAAAACATAGTCCTTAGAAGTTTTATTAATTTTAAAGTTAATAAATCAACACAATTATTATTTATCTTTAATCGTTTGATTATATAAGTCTATTATATTATTTCTATCGCTCGGCCAAGTGATCGAGTTGTTTAGGTGGGAATGAGAATTAATGTTAACACATTTGTCAAGATATTGATATAGGCTATCCATTAAGGTCAGAACCTGACTCTGGTAAACAATTTATTGTTAGGCCAATGAAGGATTTATTGTCCAATGAGATGACAAATAAATTAGCAGTCCGCTGTAATAATGAGCTATAATATGCATTACGATAAAGTAAAACGAAAAGATAATTTTTCGACTTTGTAGATTTATTCTTTGACTATAATTACACTTAACATAGAGCTGATACGGCCCGCGATCGTTGCTGGTTTCACTTGAGTAACTGGTTCCCAACTACAGCTACACGAATACGTCATGTAAGTACTTGGCGAAAGATATTCAACTTACAGGTAGTACCTAGGCCGTTTTAATGCTTTTCTAAAATCTTATGGCTAAATTACGTTTTTTGTTCAAGCTCTGGTTAGGGTTACATTATTAATATAGACCAACACTGTCACCTTTAAACTTTCATCTCTTCGAAATATACTTTACCACGGTATTCCACATTTCATTTAACCTCGATATGTTTTTTTTTATATTATTATATCGGAATCGACTCGAGTAACATCAAATCGATAACCTTGTCCGTTATAACTATGTATCGAGTATAATTAGTGACATATTCTTGCATATTATAAAAGGTACTTACAACTCGAAACCATTTCAATAGATTTATATGACTTTTTTTATTCGTAGATGTTTTTGGGTGATTCGTTGGGCAAGTATTAGTATAAGTTTTCTTATGTGAAAATAATATGTGGAGCAAGTAAAAATAATTAAAAGTAGATTTATTCGACATAATTTTCTCAAATAATTAAATACTAGCTGATACCCGTCTTCGTCTGCATTGCTTATTAACTCAACAATATTATGTACAGAGGACAAAATATTAAAGAATTCAAAACAAACGTACACTTCGTTTACAAACTTTTTATAGTGCTTATAAAACTCATAGTTTCTTAAAGTTTTAAGAACTTTATATTAAACTAGCTGACCCGTGCAACTTCGTCTGCACCAAATCGGTTATTACCGCTTTCAATTGTATTTTTAAACGCAAATAATCTTAAAAAACCTAAAACCCTATTGCAGCGTTATCCAGCACTTCCAATCGTGAATCCAAACTATCCAGGGACTCACTCAAACATATACCCAGTTGGTATGTGAGAAATCTTTTAAAATAAGCCTAGAATCTGTTCGCAGCATTACCTAAAGTAGTGTCATCAAAGTGAAGATCAAAACTAACTTACATATATTGCCGATAAATGTCTTCCCAGTACCCCTTGTAACTTCATCACGTAACATACTGTAAAAGTTGAACTTTATCTACATTAAATTTCCATTTTGTCTTAGTTGTTTGTTTTATAAGAATTTGTAAAGTATACGTGAAATCTGCATTCAATTTTAATTTGGTCACATTTATTTTACGTTTGACATACAAACCACCTTTTTTACTGAGATACTGAACTTGGGATAATATACCTTTCTAACAGTGAAAGAATTTTTGAAATCGGACCAGTAGTAGGTACCAATCATTCCTCGAAAACAAAACTTTACCACTCATTATAATATTAGTATAAATACAACATAGTAACTGCAAACAGTAGTCCGGTGAAGCTGTTAAGACCTTGCTAGGTCCATAGCGTAGATTCACAAACCTGAACCCAACTACTTCAAGACTCAACAACATTTAGAAAACTAATTTTATCAAATATCGAAACAACACACGTATTGATAGAACTCTAGTTGAGATGCATGTATGTATGTAGATACTTCTACAATGCAATGTAGCTATTATCTAGGTTTATGTTTTAGGAAAAAATCTTGTCACCTTTGTTTAGCAAACATTTTTTATACAATAAAATAAATGTAACAACATATAAGTGACAGTTTCGTTTACACATATTTTTTTCATATGAGGTTAATAATTACGCTTAGAAATGTCATATAGCCGTAGCTCAGTTATAACGTACTGGACATTATATGGTCCGCCGGAGCCGACGGTTCGAACCCCGGCGAACTTTTTTTTTTGGTATTTTTTTTAAAGTAGCTTAGGGAAATATAGCTTATCTTTTTAGCTAATCTGTCTGCTATATATAGCACAATGAAAATTTACCAAAATCCGTCAAAAATTTCATTAACTACAAATTTTTGACTTTCGTCCGTTATCCTGGAGAATCCCTTGCGTTTTATGAGATAAAAAGTATTTTAGATGTAACCTTGTAATATTAGTTATCACTGTGCCAAATTTCGTCAAAATTGGTTCAGTACTTTCAGAGTGGTACGTGTTCAAAGGGACAGACAAACAGGCAGATCCTGGAGAATCCCTTGCGTTTTATGAGATAAAAAGTATCCTAGATGTAATCTCGTAATATTAGTTATCACTGTGCCAAGTTTCGGCAAAATCAGTTCAGTACTTTCAGAGTGATGCGTGTTCACAGGGACAGACAGACAGACAGACAGACAAAAATTATAAAAAGATTATTTTTGGCTTCTATATCGATAACAAAGTCTACCCCGATAAAAATTTTCAAAAAATATTTAATGTACAGATTTGATCTTGCTACAGTTTTATTATACACTCATCAAAAAAGTCTAAGCAACATGTACTAATTTAAATTTTAGGATGGTTCTTCACATTATAACGTTGTATTTTATTTTTAAAATAATATCTTTAGGGTTCTATGATGTAAAAATAACAGCTGTTGTCTTTATAAGTTCTTTTAATAACAGAAATGAACAATATTAGAATATACTGTAGAAACTAAGATACATAAGAAACTAAACTTTTTTCTTACAAAATGAAATTTCTAAAGAAAATGTATTTATTGTGAAAGAATAGAACAATTTAATACAAAGTATGGGCTCCTCTGCTATTCAGAACTTGTCGGCAACGATTATTCATTGAATTAATGAGACTGTTTATGTCATCTTGCGGTATTCGCTCCCAATGGAATTGTAGCAAATCCTTCAGCTGTTGGGTTGTTGTCGCTCCGTCCAAGTCCAAGTCCTTCAAAACACGTCTCTGGAGCATGTCCCATGCGTGCTCGATGGGGTTGAGATCTGGCGATTGTGCAGGCCAGGGCAATACCCGGATGTTCTCCGTTGCAAAGTATTCACTGGTTCGCCGAGCTGTATGTGAACGCGTATTGTCATGCATTAACCTAAAATCGGAGCTAAAGGTTTATGCAAATGGGTAGACATAAGGTCTGAGAATATCCTCAATGTAATTTTCAGCATTCATGTTTCCATTTACAAAAACGAGCTCAGTTCGCTTGTTCTTCATAATACCCGCCCATAACATAACTGTTGAGCCGCTGTATGGATGAACTTCCTGAACGCACCTGAGCCTTTCAGTATTTCCGGGCAGACGATACACTCGCATCCTTCTTGTATCAGGCTTAAACCCGAATCGCGACTCATCGGAAAACATAATTTTATCCCATTGTTCCTGGGTCCATGTTATGCGTTCTCTACACCATTCATATGGACGAGCGCGATTCCCGTGACGTATCGGTGGGCACCTGATTGGGCGTCGAGCTCGTGGGCCGTACTCATGCAGTCGATTTCGCACAGTTTGAGGACTTACATCAACACCACTTGAAATTTGTAGCCTCAAACTTATCTCTCGAGCGGTTAACATCGGCTGGCGTCTTGCAGTCAGTTGTATGTACCGGTCTTGCCGAGTGGTTGTACTCCTTTTACGGCCTGGATGCTGTTCAGCGGGTTCTCCTGTATTATTGAAGCGCTGCCAAAGACGACAAATAACACTTCTATGAATGCCAAAATGTCGAGATACCTGAGATTGATTACTTCCCGCTTGCAACATCCCTACAGCTCTTTGCATTTCATCTGCCATCAAATGACGTCGCTTCATGACGTAAAGAATATCTAACAATTCAATTTTGTCGCTAACTTTATTTAAATGGTTGGTAAAATTATAAAATCAAGACTAAACGTAGCAATTAAAACGCACTTAAATTCAAACAAATTCGCAGTCATATGAATTTTATGAAAAAACAAAACATAATCAATTTTTTTTTTACAACCAGCCAGTATGTCATCAATAACA
The DNA here is from genome assembly GCA_036509395.1 of Antheraea yamamai. Classification (NCBI taxonomy): domain Eukaryota; kingdom Metazoa; phylum Arthropoda; class Insecta; order Lepidoptera; family Saturniidae; genus Antheraea; species Antheraea yamamai. The sequence continues at coordinate 11,227,393 of AP028424.1, forward strand.
AAAAAGTTTACTTACCTACGCACTTTGTTTGAGTAAATACTTAGAAATTAATTAATATAAATGGTAAAATTTGTAATATCACGCATGTTGCTTAGACTTTTTTGATGTGTGTAGTATAGATGAAGATATCGTGATAATTTTTATTTACACAAGGACCAAGTGTCTACAGTGTAAAACTGTAAAAAATGATCGAAATCTATTTTAAATTTTACGTGCTGATTACCTTTTTAATATAATTTATATTAGATTAATCAATATAGTGTTTTGTTAACTATAGAAATTACTCTAAAAAATTCATAGTACCATAAATTTTACATTTATGTTGAGAACATAATTATAAAGCGAACTAAGAATGTTAGACGCGACCAGAAATATATTAATCTTAATTTAATTAAATCATTTCGTCATTGTAATTAAATATAACGAATAACTAGCAAACAAATTTTATTCTAAAGTCCCCAATAATGGGCTTGGAAAACCATATAAAATAAACCGTATAATATATAAAAACAGTTTATGAAAACCAGTGTTACCAGTGTTTTTGAACTATTTTCACGATATGACCCCCTTGATATATGTAAAAATATTTCAAATTCAAATTCAAATTCAAAACACTTTATTCAATTTAGGCCCTAAGAAGGCACTCATGAACGTCAAAACTACCACCGGTTCGGAAAACAACCCAGTCATCGAGAAGAACCGGCAAGAAACTCGATCTGGTTTATCTTTTTAACAAATATATATAATATTTAGAATAATACCGCGACCCTTACCCTCTGCTCTTTGTAATCCGTTTATATCTTTTTCACTTACAAATATTAAATCTGTACAAGAATTATATTTATTGTCATAGATAGGTATCGGTTAAATACATAATGGAATTAGAGAAATGAGAATATGGTTGTATGTGTGTTCTTTATTATTTTTGATAATTTTTATTAATTACATTTATTTAATTTTCATAATACTAAGGCCCGCGAGTCGCGCGTTGCTAAACAATAATTTTAAAGTTTAAGTGAACAGAGCTGCGTGCATCGCTAGTGTAAATATATGGAGATATGAAACTATTTTATAAAACCCTCGTAAATTAGTTTAAATACTTGAATGTTGACCGTTGTTGTGGTGGATATAATTGCACTATTACATAACCCGGCCCGCCTATACACGGACGTACGTTCCCACACTAAATGGGATACGCTATTAAATTGTTACGATGCAGTAATCGACGTAATTGTGACCAAACGTTTTTATTATTCAAACAATCAGCGTTGTTTTATAAATGGCCCAGTTTAGAAATTATTACTATGTTGAAATATTTCTGTAAAGTAACGAATATTATACATACCTATATAAGCGGAATTGATTGTAATATCTTATTACATATGGCTACATACCACTGTTAAATAAATTAAGGTACCTGCTTAACAATGCCATAATGAAGGATCGTCATTGTTATTGTAAAAGATAAAATAGTTTAAAAGTATTTAAACACATCCATTATTATTATAATTGTTATTACTAGTTTTCTAAAAAAATAGGAAATATATTATACTATCGGGCCCGGCAGACGTTGTCCCGCCCTGATTATAAAAAATCATTCACAAATTATATACCAAAACCTTCCTCATGAATCATTTTATCCACTGGTGAAAACCGCATGAAAATCCTTTTAGTAGTTTTTGAGATTATCGCGAATAGACAGACAGGCAGAAGCGGTAGGGGACTTTGTTTTATACTATGTAATGATAGTGATAAATGAATAATGTAATAGAAATTCTAATTACTAAAACTATTATTGACTTTTTATGTACGCGAGTTGTTTCTGGAAGTATAACTATTGTATGCTCTCGGGCTTAAACTTTTTTTATAATGTCCAATGCGACCCATATATCAATGTCTACTTAAATGATAATTTCTACCTTATATCATTACATTGAAGAGCACTCTGTAAACTTTCTACTGCTTTAAAATACTTACTTAATCACAGACAATAATCATCGGACGTTATCTAAACCAGTTAATAGAAGCGTGAGGAGCCACGCTTCATTGCTGTCACTTTTCTTCAACGTAACTTTGTAAGGTTAAATATAATTCAGTGTATATATTTGTTATGTTATTCTTTTGTATTCTGTACTTTGTTTGAACGCGAATGTATTATTCCCCCTTATCTATCTATATAAAAATGTTTTTACCGTATCTAAAAACGACTTCAAAAATACTAGTCTAAAAATGCGCCATATCGTCTATAAAACGCGAAACCCTTGAAAATATCAATTTCCAGTTAAAAAAAAGAATTTTCAAAATTTGTTTACAAATAACGAATTTCTAAGGTAACAAACAAAAAAAATATAGTCGAATTGAGAACTTTCTACGTTTTGAAGTCGGTTAAAAATACACATTTATTCGTTGATATCTCATTGAAGAAGGCGTTACTTTACGGAAATACATCATTAATGATTCATGAAATTGATTGACCACTACTAACGTCTCGCTACAACAAAAAGCGTTTTTTACTTACAACAAATAAAAATAATTAAATTAGGTCAATCAATTTCAGAACGAAGTGTAAAATAACATCCATTATAACATTTAGTCTTTGTTTGATTCAAATCGGTTTTGGTCTATCAAAAGTTATTGTAATTATAATGACGACGCGACTTAAGTATAAGAGAAAAGTAAATGAACTTAATATATTCAAATGACTTTATTAATCAATGTTTTTTAGATAAAGTTCCACGTTACACTAAAATATAAGCTCTTTTATATCGATTACGTCTATATAAAAGTTATATGTCTCAAATCTTTATATAATAAAATGCATGTATGACATATATGACTGTATATATGAGTATACAGTAATACTATAGGTCTATTAATAAATCACTTTCGCTATAATACTTTCATGATCGCCGATGTATTTTCATGAGTTTCACTGAAACCACAACAGGAAGTATGTCGGGCGCTCACGCAACTTCACACCAAGTCCCAAACGAATGATAAGAACACTATACAATTAGTCGATTATACAGGAGTTTTAAATTTATTTTATCAAAATGTATATTACTAGTTATTCACAGAAAAGTGACGGATTTTCATACAAGCTTTCATCCCCGTTCTCACAACCTGGTGTTCAATTTCCGAAAATCCTTCCTTATTGCTCAGCTACAGTATATAAGAACCCTGCATGCAAATATCACGGCCCTCTTAGCCACGCGTTGCTGTGGCTCAGTTACATGTTGATTTAAAATTATTATGAAGTATTTGGTATTACAGAGTAATGAGTCTTACCTAAAAACTGTCGGGGTAAAGAATGGAAAATTAAATTAAAAGTAATAATATTTGTTTTACTCTAATTTTGTAGTTTGAAATATAACTGTAAATAATACAAAACACATGAAATTGAAATAAAAATTGATACAGTTACGAGTTACGTAGTAAATAGATTAACCAGGATTTTTATATATAATCTGGTGCAGGGTTTTTATATATCACTGTCCGTGCACCATAAAATAATCTAGAGTTGAAAAAGAAATTCAAAATTTAAACGTGGCGCCATCTGTGAGATATCTATAACAGTCGGTCGTACAGTTTTCTGTCAACTAACTAATTTAAAGCGACATCTGTTCGAGACAGATGAAATTTACAATTTATAACAATAATTAACATTGACAATCATCTAATTCGTAATTTAAAATATTTAGGCTATTAATCGAAATATAAGTCATCCTATCTCTCAAGTTGGACCAAATTATACATAAATGTCAATTTTAATGAAGATCGGTTAAGTAGTTTCGGAGTTCATCGTGGACAAACATAATGACACTGGATTTTTATATATTTAAATGTTAGTTAGTCAGTCATTCTTTAGTTATTCTTTTATATATATATATATATATATATATATATATATATATATATATATATATATATATATATATATATATAGATGATCATTGACTTCATCGCCGGAGCTAGAAAAGACTGTTTCGAAATTTGTTTACCGATTCCCCCAGCGAAATAACGGAAGTGAACAGTTTATACTCCTCTGATTCTTCAAACAGAGCGTGCTCGCGCCCACACCCACGCCTGCCGCTCGTCGCTACCGCCCTCGATAACGTCTCAAAACTAGATCCGCTCCCTCGAAGTGGAGCCTTTGAGCATGTAGTTAGCGGGATATAGTGACAATGTCTTCACTAATTCAACACGGATCACCCAAAATACTTGGATATATATAAAGTCGGTACACATGTAGTGGAAGGATTTGTTATTTTTGCCTTAATTTTTGGATTTGATTAGTTAGTTTAGTCAGACTCAAAATACTTATTACATATTTGCTTTAGTCAGGCACACATGCAGTAACATAAGTGTACCCGTTAACTCATACACGTATGATTAACTTAGCTCAGTTACATTGACGATTTTGCATTCAAGGCAATGTCGCAAGCCGAGGTTTGGGCATTTTGGCGTCTTAGAACTTGTTGTTATATATAGCCGCCTTAAGCGCTCGCCCAAAGAGTCCGGTGAAGTTGTGAAGGCCCGCCAGGTCAACCACGTGCAGACAGTTCGAAATCAAAATCATAGCGCATTCTCTTGTATTTGTTCGTACACGTGGCTAGTTTGTCATTAAATATTTTTGTATAAAAACATTAATTGTTATAATCGGTTCTTACTGAATGTTAGTATTGTAGAAGGAATATTTCTTATAACGAAGCGATAAACTATCGGTTATTGTACATTCACCTCTATATGATGTTAATTTATTGTTGATCGAATTACAAATTAGGTATTAAATTATAACGATGCACCTATGCATAAAAGATAGGTAATGTTGTTCTTTTTAGCTTAACTTTGTAAATGAACGATTACTATTTCATATAGGCCGTAGTTTTTTATGCTTTTATAATTTAACAAATAAAATACAAACGAATCAGAGATAAATATAGAGATCAATAACATAAAAAAAAACTAAGTATTAAATAACTTCCTAAAAAACAAAGCTATCGTCGTAAACCGTAGGCAGCTGAGTTCATTCACTGGGTCGCGCATTCCCCAGCATTTAACGGACCTGGTCCTTATTGCTGGAGGCACTGTTAAAAGATAAAAAGTGAAATAGGACCCGATATGGAACGCCCTAAGGAATTGTACAAACGGGCAGATGCATCAATCCAGAGACCTGCTAAAGCGCACCGGTATAATCTTTTTTTTCTAATTATTAAATCATATTAAGATATCAGACAGTTACTGTTAAACTGTAAAAAATATTTTAGTGTATTTATTACTCGTATAAATGTAGTCTGTCTTAACGTCCATTAATATGTGATTAACTGAATATTATATATACATGTATCTATACATTACTTTATAAAAAATGTTTCTAACTAGCATTTTTCTGCGGCTCTTCGTGCATTCTTTAAGCAGTAATTATTTTGGACTTGTTATTTTGTGTTATGTGTATTAAATAAAAAATGTGTTCATTTTTATAGGCTATGAATTTTGGAATGACATACTTTCTATGTTCTAGAAAATGTCATTAAAGTCGTTTGAAAATAAAATTATTTGAACACTATAATGACAATCATCTATAAGGAGCCAAGTGGCATATACTATTCATGTAATTTTTTTAATAAAAATCTGACAATATTGCGTTAATATTTGAATTACTTTTTAAGATTTTTAAATAGTAATTTTTATAATCTATTAAGTTCAGAATGATGTATATTTTCCGTATAGAAAATGTCAATAAGATCGAATAAAATTAGATAAAGTTTTAAGTTTTAGTACATTTTTTGTACGAAATTTAAAAGGTTATTGATAATTGTTATAGTTTATTATATAGTTTATTTATATTATTACATAGTATAAAACAAAGTCCCCTACCGCGTCTGTCTGTCTGTCTGTTCGCGATAAACTCAAAAACTACTGAACTGATTTTTATGCGGTTTTCACCAGTGGATAAAGTGATTCTTGAGGAAGGTTTTAGTATATAATTTGTCAAGGATTTTTTTTTATAATTAAGGCGGAACAACGTCTGCCGGGCCCGCTAGTTTGTATTATATAATTAATAAATCGATAATGTTTATATTATCTAATTTTTTTAATGGCATATACTTGTCATATACAAAATTTCATCAGAAACTATTAAAAATAAACAGCTCTGTTTTTTTTGGATTTGTGCAAATATTTTTTATGAACTTAGTGCATAATAAGTGATGATTGAGTAATGATATAAATATTCCTTCATAAAGATCGATCTAGCAGTTTGTAATTTAGTCCTGATATTTAAACAATTACAGACTTATTAATATTGATTATTAAATTATGTTAAGATATCAGATAGTTACTGGGGCATTTCTCGTTATGCGTAAGAGGAAAGAAATTAGATTGTGGAATTCATTCATATTCGGCATAATTGGACTTCTAGTAGGTATGAATGTGAATACGCAGTTATTTCTTTATAATGATTATTCAAATTCAAATAAACGGCTTTAAAAAAAAAGGATTTGAAATTCCAATTTTTCGGAAATAGCTTTATGAATTTATCAAATTTACAATAAAATATTACGTAACGATGTATATAGATAATTGATTGCTGTATTTAAAAATAAAATGGTATGTGATATTTTTTCTAATGTACAAAACCAGAACTAAACATCTATATACATATAATAAGAATGTAAATCTAACGTGTCTGTACTTCTTCGATTTTCGTGAAAAAAATTGTTGCAGGTGTCTAAGAATAAGTAATAAAATACATTTCAATCATTTTTAGAAATGTCTGCCTGTCTGTTTGTATAAACACGCATCACTGCTAAAGTATTGGCTTCACAATAAAATTACACCGAGAAAATCATAAAGCGTATCTTAAAAAATAACTTAAATAGTCTTTGTTTCATTAAAATCGATCCACTCTATCAAAATTTATTGTATTTTAATGACGACGCGGCGTAAGTACGAGTGAAAAGTAGACAAGTAAATGGACTTAATACATTCAGATTACTTTATGAATCACTGTTTTTTACATAAGCTTCCAGACGAAGTCGCGGGCATAGCTGATTTATAAATAAATAAAAAAAAATTATTTAAAAAATATAAAAGTCCAAAGTAATTTAGAAATTCTTCGGAACAATCTGTATTTATTCCCTTGACTATCACATTAACAAATTTGATATCTTATTTAAATTACAATATTTAAAAGTCTGTACAACATGCCGTCTCTAATTACGCATAAAATATTCAAACACAATTAAAAAAGTTTGAGGGCCACTGCGTTTAAGAAGAGGTCTCCTTGAGATTTATTATGTACATGGAACTAGCGGGGTTTATTAGAAAGTCGGCTTATCTGAACATTTTTTGTGTTACGGTAATCGGCTTCACCGCCGTCTCATCGGGCTGAAGCATCCGCCAGCCGCGAGCCGGGGCCAACGGAACGCCGCGCCGCGTCTGTCCACGTACCATTGGACACACGCATATTTGTTCCTATAATAGCCTATATTATTATTTGTGTACTAAACAACTATTATGTGAACAATTTTATTATTTCTTTGATCGATTATACACATAAATAAGATTATATTATAACTGAAAATCATTTCCACAAAATTTATTATTGGTCAATATCAATACATACTACCAATGTTTAGACGAAATATATTTTGGAATTTTGGTGATTCTATTTAACAAGGGACCCCTCACCTCGTGTTATAATATATATGTTTTTTTTAATCAATTGTAAATGTCGCATTACCATGCCATGTTGTATGGAGTGATCATGGGGTGTGCCGTTTTGGACACGTCGCTAATGAATTTGCCAAGTACAGAAATTCAGAGAAGAACTTTGGTTATATATATATAAGTTAATTGGCAAGATGCTTACGAGATTAAATTGGAGATGGGCGGAAAACTCGTCAAGACGAGAAAACAAACGATGCACCAAAGTTGATGAGAATAATGATCCGGGCAGACTAACAACCCTTTGATTCTGTTGGAAAAAGATTGCGGAAATTGGCGTTAGGGAGAAGATTCTTTTAGTCAGCAGTGGGTAAATGTGGGCTGAGTAAACGTAATTAACATTTTAATAAACGCGATGACGAGGAATTTGACTGAGGACGAAATAAAATAAATTGTACACATATAGGCCTAATAAAGCCTGAACGAAAACAACCCAAAAATGCACACCTGTAGCAAATGTAGTGCATGCTTAGCACATGGCAACAAAAAGCGTTTTACGCCATCTATACAGTCCGTGGCGAATCTTTTTAATGCAAAATATTACTGTGCCTTAAATCTACATCGTATTGTAAATGAAAATACTGAGTAAAGATTTATGTGGTACATTATTACGCATAGAGGTGGTGCTTTTATAACGTTTTATTCAATAATGCATTTATTTACTATCCAATTTTTTAAATATCTTTACGTTACTACGTATGTACACGTATACTGTGCACTGTACGTTTTACAAATCAGTGTTGTGTGCAAAACCAGGTATGATATAAAAAATATTGTTACCATCTTGAAATATCAAGTACATTTTTATTCTTTACAAAATAATATATTTTAATTTAATAATAAACACGAAATATAGAGTAGTACATAAAAAATATTACATACATAATACACATAATAAATATTACAAAATTATAAGGAAGGTACAAGAACGCATACATATGTATAAGTCAAAAGTGCAAAATCTCGCCTTCATTCTAATAAATGACTATCATCATTTATAGCCGCGGGGTTTAATTAATTGGAATAATATAAAAGATGTAATATTATAACTGTTCTCAAACTGTCATTTACTAGACCGCGGGGGGCTGGAAAGGAAATTGAATTATACGTATGTGGACGCCACCCACATCGCCATGCTTCGTAAATTTATTATACGTCTATCGTTATTATGATTCGCTTCAATGGTCGGATGCAGATGATTTTATATTGTATAGTATAATCACTTATACTAAGGTATTATTTCGAAAAACTTTCGATTTAATCCATACCATACTGCTTGTAGTTTCTGCTAATAGATTAATTGCACGGGCACATTTATAAATATTCTTTAGTAATATTTATAAACTTTACAAATTTATTTATAAATGTGAATAAAAAAAAGTATTGAAAAAAGTATTATTCGTGAGGGATAGGAACTAAACTACGTTAACACGAGCGAAGCCCCGTGCAAAAGCTAGTATATTGTAATATATATGCGCGTGGTCCGCACGCCTTTGTGTATTTACTACCATTATTGTTCGTTGTAATTATTATTTTTTGGATTGAGTCATAGCAAATGGATATTTCATATATACTATCCATATTTTCATGAGAACCTGTTCAAGAACATCTATTTTTATATAGCTTTCAAAGTAGTAAAAACAGTGCGTGTATCAGTGTGTACACGCGAACGAAGTGAAACCTCTTTGGCTTATATGTATTACATTATATAATATTAGCGGACCGGGCGGATGTTGTCCTGCCTTGATAATAAAAAAAAATATAAAATTGAACCGCAGCGCCACCTACCGGGTCCAACTGTGAATCTAAACCATTCTCGGATCTACTCGAACACGCACACAAAATTTTATCAAAATCGGTCCAGCTGTTTAGGATGAGTTCAGTGATATACACACGTACAGAAGAAATTTATATATAAAGATATGAAAATGTTCGTAAACTGTACACTATACAAAGTCACGTAGTATAGTTTCTTATTTATCTATCTATCTATATTCATTAGTTTCACTTCGAAATGAGCCAACTGGTTATGTTATCTACTAGTGTAATTGTTCCAATGGTTACTAACATAATTTTAATACACACAATATCACGTTAAATTCGATAATCGCATACTTACCTTCTCTATATACATTTTAACTCTTAGTATAGAATTGCTGTTTCTACGAAAGCACATTATAAACCGTATATCCGAGACGCGTTGAGAGCACGTAAAAGTATACATCCATCTAATGTTTCTGGTTAACTCCGCTATTGATTAAATTGGAATGTAAGGCGGCCTGGACTGATGTTTTAAGGGCTTATTCAATATAATTCGTTCTATGAGTCACGGATAATAAAATTGATACTCCTTTGTGAATGCAGCTTAATACTTCCTTTAAACTCCGATATAATCTGAATAATTGTGATAGCTTAATATTATAAATTCTGTATATAGTAACTAAATGTTACAAAAGAAAATTAAAATTTACGAATATTTAATTCAAATTTCTTTTACGTTACTAGCCACGAACATTATGTTAACTATAATAATCGTTTTAAAAGACGACACGGTCCGGAAGAATTTATTTGTCTGCTGTAGACTATATTATGTGACTGTTACAGTGAGTATAGCATGTAGATTCTATACGAAAAAGTTTCGAGAGGCCATTATTTAATACCTGACGATTTTTGTGATAATAAAAAAAAACGTTATCGATCTAATGTTATTAATTGTTTATTAACTAATTACTGTACATCCTTTTCCATAAATGTAATTTATATTCACTATGTTATTAAAATTTTATTATTCCACGGTATAGTCGACTTATACGTGTTTCATTAGTATCCATTTCCCTTTAAGCATTGTTTGTGGATATATGTAAGTAAGTATGTTTATACTTTCATAATTGTAATATACTAGCAAACGTGCGACTTTGGTCGTGTCAACCACATTTCATTTATCATTATTTCATTACATAGTATAAAACAAAGTCCCCTACTGCGTCTGTCTGTCTGTCTGTTCGCGATAAGCTCAAAAACTACTGAACGGATTTTCTTGCGGGTTTCACCAGTGGATAAAATGATTCATGAGGAAGGTTTTGGTATATAATTTGTCAATGATTTTTTATAATCAGGGCGGGACAACGTCTGCCGGGTCCGATAGTACACTCATCAAAAAAGTCTAAGCAACATGTACTAATTTAAATTTTAGGATGGTTCTTCACATTATAACGTTGTGTTTTATTTTTAAAATAATATCTTTAGGGTTCTATGATGTAAAAATAACAGCTGTTGTTTTTATAAGTTCTTTCAATAACAGAAATGAACAATATTAGAATATACTGTAGAAACTAAGATACATAAGAAACTAAACTTTTTTCTTACAAAATGAAATTTCTAAAGAAAATGTATTTATTGTGAAAGAATAGAACAATTTAATACAAAGTATGGGCTCCTCTGCTATTCAGAACTTATCGGCAACGATTATTCATTGAATTAATGAGACTGTTCATGTCATCTTGCGGTATATAATTTGTCAAGGATTTTTTCATAATCAGGGCGGGACAACGTCTGCCGGGCCCGCTAGTCTATACATATAATAAGAATGTAAATCTAACTTGTCTGTACTTTTTCGATTTTCCTGAAAAAAATTGTTGCACGTGTCTAGGAATAAGTAATAAAATACATTTCAATCAGTTTTAGAAATGTCTGTATGTCTGTCTATCTGTTTGTATGAACAGGCATCACTGCTAAAGTACTGGGGTCACAATAAAACCACACCAAGAAAACCATAAAGCATACCTTCGAGAATAACTTAGTCTTTATTTCATTAAAATCGGTTCACTCTATCAAAAGTTATTGTAATTTTAATGACGATGCGGCGTAAGTACGAAAGAAAAGTATATAAGTAAATGGAAGTAATACATTCAGGTGACTTTATTAATCACTGTGTTTTACATAGGGTTCCACGCGGACGAAGTCGCGGGCACAGCTAGTTAAAAATAAAAATTAACCTACTTCACTCAGAGATAATATAATTTGTAATTAGTTTAAAAAAAGATCAATATAAGCACCTGAATATATATATTTAACTAGCGGCCGCCCTTGACTTCGTCTTCGACTGTGTCTTTATAACTAATGATACTATATTTTTTTTGTTCTCGTACTGATTACGCTATTGACGTAGCAAAGTCTTAACAGCTTCACCGGACTACTAAGGCGAGCGCTTAAGGCACTCAGCCGATTTTATTTTAACAACTAGCTCAAGGGTGCACGGCCCACCTCGGCTTGGGCTGCTGCCTAGTTCATGCAATTCGTGACCTAACTGAGCTAACTTAAACTAAGCTACATACTTAATGAGTTATTGAAATATATATGTATATCAAGCATACGTACCTCCATAACTCTTATATGTATTTTATGTCGGACAATTTTTCTAAGCTATTTTAGTTCGATAAGGGAAAATAACCCTACCACTTTCAAGTGTAAGCATGAGTGCGTGCACGTGTGTGGTGTATGTGTAATATTGTTGTAGTGATGTAAGATTTTGTGTCACTGTATCGCGCGAGCAACGTACTCTAGGGCTCAAGGCCGAGGGAACGAACTTAGGCTTGAGCTGCTGCCGATGGGGGCCCAATCTGGTGTGCGGGAGCAAAATTTACCCCCAGACCAAGATAGCGTGATTTGTGGTTACACAGCACACATGTGTGGTGAACACGCTCCGTTTGGAGAGACAGGTTGGTACTGATCGTTGGCTGCCGTTATTTCGACACGTTGAAGTACCTCTCAGATGTCAGGGATTTTTTCAACCTTTTTGACATTTATTGTTATATTTTGACGTATTTCAATAATATATTAATTTATAGCTCTTACTATATAGATTCATCCAATCCGTTTTACCGTCCGTTCAGTAGTTCCTGCGTACTTTCTGATCTATTTATCAATAAATAGAAATAAATTGCCGAATACATGTAAGTGCATCACTTTAGAATGGCTCCAACTATTTTGCTAATTCTATTCTCGCTAATTCTTCTTTCGTTAGGTTCGTAATTGTCAGGACGTGGTTTGTACTAGGCAAAATATTTGAAAACCGTACGGAAACGTGAAAAAATTGTCTTAAAAAATCTCCATATAAAAATTGAATAAGTAAAAGAGAAAGCAGTAGGGCGATCTTAAAAGATATTGACTGAATTGACAGTTTCACGTTTATTCATCATCCAAAGATGGACCGGGCAGCTTGTTTATTATATTAATAAGTTATATGTATTTAAGTAAGATATCACTAGATATTATAAAACAAAGTCTTCTGCCACGTCTGTCTGTCCGTCTGTCCGTCTGTTTGTTCGCTATAAACTCAAAAACTACTAAACAACTTTTCACGCGGTTTTCAGCAGTAGATAAAGTGATTCATGAGGAAGGTCTAGGTATATAATTTGTTTTTTTATTATCATGGCTGGACAACGTCCGCCGGGCCCGCTAGTACTATATTTTTTTTATTGCAATATTTGAGCCGATACATTTCAAAATGAACTAAACCTCATTTTAATGGTTCATATAATATGTTTAATTTTTTGAAGATTTCTCCAGCTTTTATATCGAGAACGAAGTTCAAATTTTGCCGTTCATGAGGTTTTTAATTCTTTTTTATGGTCTTCATATTTTAAATATATAAAATTTGAAGATCATGAAGAATATCGAAAGTTATTAGAAATGACTAAAATTGGATATATCTTATTTTGAAACGTAAGGATACATTTTTCTTAATATTATTTCATAATAAATGTAGCTACATGTTTTATCGAGAAATGTTCGTCAACAATCCATTTTTTAATGTGATACGACGAAGTAACACAGACTAAAAGCGAAATAGGATCTCGTGCACCACTTTCAAGTGTTTGTTTTATTACACGTTGAATATCGTTCTCATATCTATAATATTTGACGGTTCAAAGCGTACAGTATTTCGACGAAATAACTCCACATAGACATAAAGTCAAGGGTGGTCATCTTGTGCATACCTCTGCTTTATGAACCCATTTGAACGTTATTTATATTGGGTAGACCGTGATAGAACGAACCAATGTCGTCATATCTTTTTGAGGCCGGAGCACTTAAACACTGAAGAAGGTATTTGTGATAGAAATTTTTACTTTTTTTAAAATTGTCACATAAGTTTGAATAATAATTTTTAACGAGTATTTCTTTATTCCTTCTAAACATATTACCTTATTTAGACATCACAGAACAAACACATACAAACTAGTCGACGTCTTAGGGATGAAATTTGGCCATAATAATAATTAGCACGTTTTTTTTTTACAGTACTAATATTATAAAGAGGTAAAGTTTATAAAGTTGTGAGTAAATTCTTTTACCAATAGAAATCCACGCTAATTATGAGTGTCATAGGCTATATATTAACCCGAAAAATGAAAAGACTTTTTTGTGGTAGTCGGACTTGCAAAGCAAGTCGGGGAAAAGACGGTCGAACGAAAACGTTTCTTACGAACGTTGACTTAACGATAAGAGAGCGATATATGATTGGGTCCTAGAGAAAAGTTGTAGAGCTTGATAATTAAAAAGTCAGCATATGTCTAACTAACTACTTTACTAACTAACTAATTTAAGTCATAAAAGGTAGTTTTTTATAAATGTTTACCGCCCAACGAAGTCAGCTAGTGTTAATATATAGCTGTTATTATCTTCATTTATTTTTTCTAAATGGTATAGACTGTACTGAGTACTGTACAAATATTTTAAGCATGAGTAGCGCGAAATATAATGAATATATACATTACAAATAAAGGCTTTGACTTATCGATGGAAAAAAATGTAACGAGTTCTTTTTTCTAATGATAACATTAAACGCTTCGCTGAATCGAACGCGGTCTTAAGACGCGTTAAGGCGTACTAGCGTCGCAAAGAAAATCTGTTGAGGAACAGCGTAGAAAAATATAATAATCAATTTTATGTTCGCCTATTTATGTATTAGATCTTCGTTAAACCGATCGTATTGATTAATTTCCAGATTTGTATTTTTTTTGTCGAGGAAGTTTTTATGCTACACGTATTACTGTAACACGGCACTAGATGGTGTTACGCTGTATTTTATTTTCAAGAGGACGGAGTTCCCGGGCTCTTGCCAGTATATGGAAAATATGAAATTACGTTTGTTTCAATGTTTGTCCATCAGTAACAAAAAAAGGGCTTAAAGGGCTGGATGGATTCCAAAGAAAGTTATAATAAAGTTAAGAAGTGAAATAACACTTGGGTAACTTTTTTCGATATATTACTGAGTAATACGGCCGAGTAACTTATAACAAAAATAATTCATGGATTTTATTCCACAAATATTCAAAGTTTAAATAAAGGCAATCGAAATTACTGAAAAATTATTTAAAATAAAATATATGGTAAATACTTCATGTATATATATGTTGTTGGTACGTAATTAAATGAAATTATGTTAATGGAAAGAGAGATAATTATAAATAAAGGCTTCGACTCGTTAATGGTATAGAAAAAAACTATTTGCAATATCTGTTGATAACACGAAAACTCGTTGATAAATGAAAAAACACTGTCAATTTTATCTATGCATAATTGTATATATATATATATGGATTTAAGTTTCGAATTCGCGGTCACTTGCGGTCAATTATATTTTTATTTAATGCTGTAAACTCATTATCATAGCCTTGTCGTAAAACTAAAACCCAGTTTTGTATATTACTTTATAGTACTACTTAATGGAGATAATATTTCATATGTACGATACATATTTGTAAGTCTATAAAATGAGAAGTCCTCTTATTGAAGGAAGCCATTACGTTTATTCACAGTTTGTAACGACAGAATCTGATCTTAGACTACCACGATATTAGAATGAATGAAATAAGTGATTTCGTTTTTGTTCATTTTTTTTAGTTGCTAGTAAATTAAGAGAAACGAGGCGTTTATTTTTTGTTTGATGTTTAGAAATGTAGATTTCTTCAGTGACCTTCGGACTGGATGTAGGTAAGTGTAAAATCAAATACCTGACACGTTCCGGCTCGTTGGTCGGAAGTCAGACGGAGTCGATGTCAATGTCCATATTATATTGCCGGTTGGCTCTTGATACCATTTTCATCAAGTAAAATAGACTTTCCTTACTCTCTATGTAAATAATTTTCATGGTTAATTGATTGATTTTCGAATCGTTTTAAATTAAAGTGCGTTTATAGGTGAATACAATTTAAAATATGTATTTTATTTTATTTATTTAACAATTTGTTATAATTAAACATTAAAATTATTTACGTGCTATAATTATATACCATATACCAGCACTTCCATAAGTTAAACCAATTGAGTGCTTTAAAATTGAGATATTGATTTTGAATTGAGATCAGATATCTTTTCTACAGCTAACAATTTTTAAAGCCATTTTAAAAGTATTGATAAAAACCATATTGTATGTTTTAAAAAGGCAATGTATTATATTCCGTACTTACCTTTTTTTTTTACTTTCAGAGTTTTTTTGATATATACATCTTACTATTCTATCTTCATAAGATTTACCCAATAGTTTTGTGTTTCTTCATTTGATTTTAAATGGCTTTAACCAATACACTGTACCTTTGTTATATACCGTCTAAATGGTTAAATTGTTATTTATAACTTTATATTTTGGATTGTTATATAATGTAGATCGATACGAAGTTATTATTTGATGTTTTTACTCAACTCTGGCTATATCATTGAAGGATAGTCGGTAACTACAACAAAGACACATAGTTATTTATAATGAAATTTATGACAATATCAAGCATATAACAATTGTAACATAATATCAGTAGTTATAATCTCATCATACTCTTTTTTTATGTGAGAGGCATAGTAGTTAATGATAGTAAAAGTGAGAGCACCTTCCGCTTACGAGTGTTCGCGAACATTCGCTCTGAAATACACGAGTAACTACAACTTGCACTTATCAACTATTTTTATTGCTCAAAGACACGATATATTTGATCTTATTCAAATCTGGAACGATTTAATTGAGGACTCAAAATGTTGATGTAATTATATTTCGTAGTTTACATATGTTTATGAAATATTAGCAGTAGACTGGTTTCTATTGATATTATTTCGGAATTACGAAAATATGAGAAAAAATGAATACATTTATTATTGATCAATAAAATAAAACTTATATTAATATTATTATTAAATGATAAATATTTACGAAAATGTAAAGATTTAGAATCGACGATAGTTAAAGCTTTGTAAGGTTGATAATATAAGGACTTTTTTTTCGAACTGACTAGCAAGGCCTTAACATCCTTACCGGAACTACCGGACTATAATATAAGGGCAATTATCAAACCTATACATTTCTGTTTTACTATATGATCTGGTCTGGATTTGAAATATTTCATCAGTAAACATACTCAATATGTTTAAACTTAGTCCTCGAGTTCTTAATTAGACTTAAAAAAATGTAGAAAAAGAAAAGCTAGGAGCTAGTTTAAATAACTTGAACTATAGTGATTATCTAATAATCAATTTCATATCATTACATATTATAAAAAAAGTCCCCTACTGTGACTGTCTGTTCGCGATAAACTTAAAAACTACTGAACGGATTTTCATGCAGTTTCACCAGTGGATAAAATGACTCACGGGGAAGGTTTAGGTACATAACTTGTCAAGGTTTTTTTATTATCAGGGCGGGACAACGTTCGCGGGAACAGTTAGTATTCAATAATTTCCCTTCATTAACTTAAGAATATGCAGAATCTATTTAAGGATCTATATCTATTTAAAGTTGAAATAGGCTTACTTAGTTTAATGATGATATGTTACGTTAATTCTTAATCTACTCTTAGTTACAAAAGGAATAAACATTTTACAATTTCTCCATATCCTTCTAGAAGCTATTGGAGGAAATCTAGTTTTAGCTATTTATTACCTTTCTTTTACCAAATTTGCTATATTTGAAACTTAGATCCTTTATTATTTAGAATGATTTGTACCTTATTGAAGAAACGTTTTAAAATCATTTTCACTGACTTTATCCACAATTAGTATACATTTGTAGTTTGGTTTCTATTTAAAACTAACTGCCCGAAAAGGCTTGGTGCTTGTAGGTACTAACAGTATAACCACTAAGAAAATTAGATCAAATCTTCTCTTTGCAGTACCACCATTTCGTGAAATGAGATAGCAACTAAAGAACTGAACGTTGATCTTCCAATTCTGTCAATATTAAAAAGATATCTCTACTGTCTAGTTTTTCACTTACTCACGTTTTTATATTTTTTGACCTGCATTTTTCACTTTTCGGTGCGACTAAAAAGAAATCGTACATACGAACCTTGTACTTAAAATTACAAATAACACAAAAGAGTTAGCCAAATAGGTACATCCGTTTTGAAGTGATGCGCTTACATTCGGCAATTGATTTTTATTTATTCACATATTATCCTGTGATTAAAATTGAATTTTAAATATATACATGCAAATCTTACTTTGATCTTTGAATTAGGTTTTCGTTTTCATGTGCTTCGGTCGAAACTACTGTGTCGTCGGTGCATTCTAAGTGCTGACTATGGTCTTCAATATTGAACCCTAGTTGTAAGTATTAGTACTGATAGTCGAATAATTTCAAGTCGCTCGTAAATCAGATTGAATCCACTAAGAAGCAGTGTCGCGAAACGCGACCACGTTGCAATATAAAAGGAAGTTTTGTTTGAATTTCTTTATCACACACAGTTTGTCTTTTAACGCGTTCGGTACTTCATTATTCTTACCCCCTTACATGATGTCTGCACGTTTTCTGGTAAGTTACAGTTTTTGTTTTAATTAACATTTCTCAAGTGCGATTAACGTATATTAAATTAATTATTATATTTTATTACACCAAATTTTTATTCCATATAAAATTCAGTTTTAAGTGTCACCAAATATTTATGGAGAGTTTTTTAAATAAAACTATTTACTCTTGATTGAAGTGTATTTTAAATAACGAATAACGTAATAAATTCAATAAAAATCTTTTACTTTTGGATATGCTTTAGATATGAAAAATACCTTTAACTTGATATAAAGTTTTTATAATCATATTTGCCGTATTGTCGATTTTTCAGTGATAAATTTGATTTCTTATTACTTTATGTAGTGGCAATTTAAACCTTATTTATTTTAAATGCTACGACATAAATAATAACTATAATATGTCATTATAACGTTACTAAAAGCATTAACAACAGTGTAAAATAATATGGTAGTGGAGATAACGAAACAGAATGTTCAATGAATGAAGTTAAAAAAAGCACAAAGTAAGCGGTAAGACGAGAATGGCTTCAGATGTTTTTTCTTTTTTGATATTTGAAAGTTGCACAACAAAACTGCTTACACTTAGTTAATGTCGTTGTAATGTACAATGCAGGATAGTTGCAGGTCATTGGCATTAAAGAAATGTATCAGTTGTTGAACTATTATTTTTAACATATAAGTAATATTCATAATTATGTAATCAGCCATTACCAATAAACATTATGTTATTCGTTATTTATATTATAAAAAGATTTAAAAAAAAATGTGCATAGAGAATAATTAGATATATGACTGACTCCGCTACGTTTTAAATAACATTATCGTTGTAAAGTAAAAAAAAAATTCAAAACTACTTTCGCCATTTTTGACGTTGGTGGTAATATGAGGAAACCTAGGTATAAATGTATATAATATGATGTAATTTGTACTTCAATGTTTCATATTTTTCTAATTGCGCTCAGCGAAAATATGATATTAAAAACGTGTATATCTTATAATTACTGCTAATGCGATTTTAACAATGTATCAAGATATTTTACAAAGCTTCTATACAGAATATATATGTATGTTATAGGTGTATAACTCAATTATGAATTCATTCATCAATTATCATAATCCATAATATATACTATACTTTATTATTATATTATTTAATAATTAATTTCATTCCCTCTCTTGGATACTGTTATTCTATTATCCTGCAATGTTACTACATCTTACTTGATGTAGTTTTAAATTATATAAATAGAAGTTAATAGTTTTTTTTAAATTATTCAAATAACTTTATAAACGATGCGAAACTGGTATTGAAATGCCTGTGTGGTCTACTCGAAGCTTATTATCTTATAGGAATCAAATTCGAATATCATCATTATTACTCAGGCATTTATGGTGTACAGTAAGATATAGATTGTGGAAATGATTAAAACTAATAATGACCTATAAGATATATTTAGAAATATATTCTAACAGCATCTATTATAAGAAAAAATGATATAAGTTTACTTACTAACAATACGCAGGATCAAAATATAAATAACTAGCGGGCACGACGGATGTTGTCCCGCCCTGATAATAAAGAATACCTTAAAGTTAGACATATGGTGTCGCTGACTTTTTTGTAGGCATTATCAAGCTCTACAACTTTTTTCTAGAACTCAATAGTATATCTCTCATCGTAAAGGCAGCGTTCGTAAAAAACGTTTTCGTTCGATCGTTTTTCTCCGACTTACTTTGCAAATCCGACTCTACCACAAAAAAAGTCTTGCCATATATCTGGTTAATATGACACTCACAAATAACGTGGCTTTCTATCAGTAAAAGAATTTTCAAAATCGGTTTAGTAGATCCAGATATTACCCCCTACAACGTCACAAACTCACAAACTTGACCTCTTTATAGTATTAGTATAGATAAATCCTTATTTAGACACTATGAGAGTTAGGATTCTACTAACAGTTAGTGATACTAATCTTACTGGGAAAAAGTAAGAAGGAATTCTATAGAAGTCATAGTTTTGGAATACTTGGTATTCATTATTTGTTTATATAATTATCATTTTTTTTTCTTCCTTTCCAGGTAACATTGATATGTTTAGCAGAGTTGGCATCGCTGATTCAGGCTGGCGGCGGTGGCGGTGGCCACAAGAAAGTAGTGATTCATGTACCTCTATTCGTAAAGCATCACCATCATAAGCATACGATAGTTAAACATGTGCACCATAAGAGTGGAGGTGGTGGCGGCGACGACCACTACGAAGTGCTCGGCTATACATACGGCGAGCCCAAAGCTGCCCCACATGGAGGAGGTAAAACGGCTTAATAGTATATTTTATGGTAGTAATAAAAGTAGTCTAGTAGAACTAAATAAAAATCATTTGGCCTAGCATGGATTCAAATTGCAAGGGATATGGCTATATGTCTGTCTTAAAAGGAGACAATTGTCGAAAGACAAACTATGCTAGACAAACAGGATACTGAAAGAAAATACATACATCAGTTACTTTTAATTTAGTTTGTAACTAGTTTAAACACGCCAATAATAACTTATCTAGTCCTGTTTATAAAACTCATTGCAAAAATTATTGAAGTCATTACATAGATTGTTTGATTTTTGTATTTTTTTGTCTCTAGCTGACTACGCTACTGACCTTCACCGGACTACTAAGGCGAGCGCTTAAGGCACTAAGCCGACTTTATTTGGGCAACTAGCTCGAGGATTTTTGGAAACTCCAGTTCCTTGCTATAATTGAAAAACAATTGATTACAGGTCATGGATGGGGTGCCGCTGACACGGGTCATGACGGGTATGGAGATTCACCTGTAAGCTTTGAAGGCAGTGAAGGAGGAAGTTATGCCCTCTCTGGAGCTGAACATGATTATTCGTCAGGGCATGAAGGCTATTAATTTATAGTCAGTAATACATACGTAACAATAAACAAGAGTAAATAAATGTTTTACCCTAGTTTAAAATAAGTACGGCGTACCTGATGGGTAAAACGTGTCCAATGTGATTGCGATACTGGATTAAACTTTCGTGCTCATTTTAGAAACTGTATGTTATTATGAATTAGATTTTCGTAAACAAACTTATCGCTTTCGAAAAAAAAAAATAAGTCTGATGTTTAAATATAAGTAGATACCTTTTTTTTAAATTACAGACAATATTTTAGTTAGACTCTAAGAATTATCTTCACATTTCCATAATGTCGTTGAAGAAACGTATCCTCATTTATCCGCCCATTAATAAACTTTAATGGAAGATATATTTCAAAGGTTTGTGATCATGTTTTTATTGTAAATATTATAGCAGTCATACGTATGTTTGTTATGTTTGATTATTGTTATGTTTATTTATGTTATATTAGTTTTATTGAGTTGTGAATCACTTTGTTTCTGTTACTTTGTTAATATGTTTTAATAAGTATAATTAAATGTTTATAGTGGTGTTTTAATTATTGGATAGTCTTTTTATTTTAACCACGTTTTTTTACTTTTATGCTCGTAGTTTTTTGCTCCAAATAAATATAAATTTCTAATATATTTGTACAACCCTAAACTACACAGTCACCATAAATCGGTTTGTATATATAATAATATAATAATCTTAACCACGTCAAACTATCCTTCTTAAATAATTGAAGAATAATTTTAGAACTTATGTTTTTATTTAATACTAGCTGACTCGTGCAACTTCGTCTGCACCAAATCGGTTATTACCGGTTTCAATTGTATTTTTAAACGCAAATAATCTTAAAAAACCTAAAACCCTATTGCAGCGTTATCCAGCACTTCCAATCGTGAATCCAAACTATCCAGGGACTCACTCAAACATATACCCAGTTGGTATGTGAGAAATCTTTTAAAATAAGCCTAGAATCTGTTCGCAGCATTACCTAAAGTAGTGTCATCAAAGTGAAGATCAAAACTAACTTACATATATTGCCGATAAATGTCTTCCCAGTACCCCTTGTAACTTCAACACGTAACATACTGTAAAAGTTGAACTTTATCTAAATTAAATTTCCATTTTGTTTTAGTTGTTTGTTTTATAAGAATTTATAAAGTATACGTGAAATCTGCATTCAATTTTAATTTGGTCACATTTATTTTACTTTTGACATACAAACCACCTTTTTTAATGAGATACTGAATTTGGGATAATATACCTTTCTAACAGTGAAAGCATTTTTGAAATCGGACCAGTAGTAGGTACCAAACATTCCTCGAAAACAAAACTTTACCACTCATTATAATATTAGTATAAATTCAACATAGTAACTGCAAACAGTAGTCCGGTGAAGCTGTTAAGACCTTGCTAGGTCCATAGCGTAGATTCACAAACCTGAACCCAACTACTTCAAGACTCAACAACATTTAGAAAACTAATTTTATCAAATATCGAAATAACACACGTATTGATAGAACTCTAGTTGAGATTCATCTTCTACAATGCAATGTAGCTATTATCTAGGTTTATGTTTTAGGAAAAAATCTTGTCACCTTTGTTTAGCAAACATTTTTTATACAATAAAGTAAATGTAACAACATATAAGTGACAGTTTCGTTTACACATATTTTTTTCATATGAGGTTAATAATTACGCTTAGAAATGACATATAGCCGTAGCTCAGTTATAACGTATTGGACATTATATGGTCCGCCGGAGCCGACGGTTCGAATCCCGGCGAACTTTTTTTTTGGTATTTTTTTTAAAGTAGCTTAGGGAAATATAGCTTATCTTTTTAGCTAATCTGTCTGCTATATATAGCACAATGAAAATTTACCAAAATCCGTCAAAATTTTCATTAACTACAAATTTTTGACTTTCGTCCGTTATCCTGGAGAATCCCTTGCGTTTTATGAGATAAAAAGTATCCTAGATGTAATCTCGTAATATTAGTTATCACTGTGCCAAGTTTCGTCAAAATCGGTTCAGTACTTTCAGAGTGATGCGTGTTCACAGGGACAGACAGACAGACAGACAGACAGACAGACAGACAAAAATTGTAAAAAGATTATTTTTGGCTTCTATATCGATAACAAAGTCTACCCCGATAAAAATTTTCAAAAAATATTTAATGTACAGACTTGACCTTGCTACAGTTTTATTATAGTATAGATATTTCATGACAAAATTGAGTGACCACAAATGACTAATCACTTCAAATTTAATATTCTTGTTAAGCTTCCGAGATCTAATAAATACGTCCCATTTTACATTTCTCATTCATGTACTAATTTCGGCTCATACTCTCCGGTCAACAGAATATCTAGGTCATATAACTCATTCCATAAAACATGCGACATTTTCTCAAATAAACGAAATCATTTCAAATCAGCGATAGAGCCATTCACAAAATACAGTTTTAATTGGTTCAGTATTTCTTTTTTCTTCTCTTTCTGTTACTTTGTTACTTTCGTAATAATTAAAATATGGTTTTAGAGTATCAATTAGTTTTAGTGTTTTATTTCTCTTTCTTTTGAAGTTATACTTCTTTTGGCGCGTTGGGAAAAATGATGAGAGTGAATTTTTACGATGCGTGCGCACACCGTCACGAAAATCCGATACCCTGAAGTTAGCTATAGTCAACATTTTGTTTCTTTGTATTTGTTGTTTGTATTTCTTTGTATGAAAACTTTAAATGTATTAAATACCTTTTTTCTATTGTTAGTATCGTTTTATCTACAAACGAAATAATAACGAATAAGGCGAAAGATAAAAAAATTTAAAAGATTTTTATCTAGTTACGCCAAAGAAGTATAACTTCTAACGCGTGTACATAAGTACACACACACTTTTTTTTCAATTTCCTTATTTTTTCATTATTATGTTAAATCTTTGAATATGTAAAATAGTCTAATATTTAGTTTTATTAATATTTAATTTATTGTTGGAGCACGCCGTGGTTGTCTCTAAATATGACTACATTTACATAACGAATCATAATAGTCCTACTTTTTATATATTTAGTAGTGTATTGTCATGTTGATGAATAAATAAATAAAAATAAATAAATAATCATTATGATCACATCCTGTGAGAGACTCACTACCGAGTTATTGGCCTCTTTTTGAAAGAAGATATAGGTTAAATACTACAACAAGAATATTTCTTAGTTTTAGGTTTCCTCACGTTGTTTTCCTTCATCGTCAGCCGCTAGCGCTAACAATTGAAATGAGTAAATGTAAGCGAATTCCGAAAAATTCCTTGTTACATACTGCGGTTCGAACGTACGAATATCGAATTACGATTCCACCGGTCAAACCACTAGACCATCACGACTTTTTAATATATCTTAATATATATATTTCTTGTGTGCGTGTGTATGTGACTGAACTCCTCCTAAACGACTGGACCGATTTTGATGAAATTTTTTGTGTGTGTTCGTGGAGATTCGAGAA
Organism: Antheraea yamamai; assembly: GCA_036509395.1. Lineage (NCBI taxonomy): Eukaryota > Metazoa > Arthropoda > Insecta > Lepidoptera > Saturniidae > Antheraea > Antheraea yamamai. The sequence goes on from AP028424.1 coordinate 11,252,322, forward strand.
TGGTTTAGATTCACAATTGGACCCGGCAGGTGGCGCTGCGATCGACTTTTAGGATTTTTTTTGTTTTCAAGGCAGGACAACGTCCGCCCGGTCCGCTAGTAATATGTACTTTTATATGAAGAAAGCTACGCCCATTAAGGCATCCTTTACATAATTCACACAATGAAACCCGTTGACATACATTAAAATAAAATTTAACTTTTAACTAACTTCATTTAACTAAAAGACTAACCAATGTGTTTACAAGATTAGAAAGTACATTGTCCTAAAGAACTCAATACATATAAGTACTCAGCACTTGAAAAAATTATATTCTAAAATACATGTAATGCAACGAAACGTTACGTAATATAAATAAATAGTTTGCTAGACGATGTTAATACTAAGTTGTAAGTATTTAGAAAAAATAGATTTTCTAAAGATATAATATTCAATTAAATAAAATCTCACAGCCCTATTACTGATTGCTTTATCATTTTTATTAGCATATTTATAATTTGTAATGTGAAATTTTGACCACAATTCATAATCTTTCTAATATTCAATATGACTGAGGCTTTTCTTACCAAAGTGCGTACAAGTTTTGTAGATTAGTAGATATAAAACTCATGAAGTTATGACGAATAGAGACTAATGAATAAAGACGACTCGTCGATGGTAAAGATATCAGTAATCGTTTTTTCTATCTCTAAAGCTCGTCAATAGCTGTTAAATAAAATAGAAGGAAGATTTGTTGGAAAACACAGAAAGAAGGAAAAGGTACTGAACTCTGTTATCCTCACTTATCACTATATACGTAGTATAATTCTTCTATACGTCCTTATGTGATTGAACTCTTCCTAAATACTGATTTTGATGATTTTTTTTGCGTGTATATGAGTTTGTACCTGTATGGTTTGGATTAATAATTGGAACGGGTAGATGGCGGTACGATTCGAAGATGTTTTTTTAATTTTCAGGGCAGGTCTACGTTGCCATTCCCGATAGTTTATATATAAGGTATCGCGAATCGCCCACTGTATCCATCCTAGACCAGAGACATTTGTCGCAGTTGAAACAGGAGAGGAAACGACCCCCAGAGGGGCAACCCTGATGCGGACTCCCCGCTTGCACCCCGGTGTGAACGAGACGCCTCGTCTAACCAGCTGCTGTATTCGTCAAACTTAAAAGCAGATTTGTTCAAACTCAAGACATTTTCATTTTATTATTTCTTAATAAGTGTCATTCTACTTATCATTAATCCTTTATGCGAAATAATTTTAGAAACAATCTCACTCATTCACTCACTCAACAATCACACAGAGTAGTAATTCCAGATCAAATACAGTCTTTATTAATAATTAAATCTATCAACTTAACCGCTACATGAAATTAGTACAGTATGCACTGACATCATAGAGTCTCATGAGTACTTAGTACAGACGTCAAAGACAGCTTAAATTAGCCGCGGTCCTGGCTAGTAACATTTTTTTTTGTAATTATTAAATCATGTAATATTTTTAAAATAAATTATTTTTATGTTATAGTGAGAAATCTAATTAATATATCATTTGTATATGCTTGAGTATTCTTACTGTGTATATTACTTAATATTTTGGTATTTAAAATATTTGATATGTCGCATTTCGTGTGGAAAAGCGACCGTTTTCTTTAAAATTTCGATTTTATCTGTCCATCATATCGTTGGCTCTTGAATACTCTGGCGCTTTTGAATTACATAACTAAAGTTAGCCATTCGATGTCGAGTCGTAGCTACACCTTAATAACTTAACAGATTACGTAGTTCTAATAAGAAATAAAAGTTAAAAATTGTGAAAGGAGGACGTTATATACATATAATTTATGTAAGTCGTTCCTAATGGTGTAAAATGTATGTTAGTGATGTTTTATACAGTAACAAACAATTTTTGAACACATAAAATTCGTCTCTTTATAGTGTGACGTAACATAAAACTAGATAGAAAATCCGAAATGAACATCTTTATACACTATATATAAACAAATGATTGAACGATAGTATCTTATATATGTAAACATATCTTATTGTTACTGTGACAAGTACGTTATGACACTATCAGTAATGAGGAACAAAATAAAAATACTATTTATTAATTTTCAGTATATTTTTATTCCATATTTATAATAATTTAAGGCTATTTAAAGATGGATCTAATTATGTAATGAAAAATGTTATCTAATGTTTTAACGTAATTTCCCAATTTACGAAATAGTTTAACTGCAGTTACGTTGGCATGAAAGATGCTTTGTTCTTTTTTGTTTGCGCAACTGCGGATCTAGGGCGTAGCAGATTGTTGTCGATATTTACTATCGTATATTTTTAACTATGTTACGAATTATGTTCTATAACACAATAATTAAAAGAAAATACAAATATATAATACACAACAAATCAGTAAATGACATCGGTATTAATAAAATATTTACATTAAACAATTTTTCTACTCAGTTTTTTGACTACATTTCGTACCGTGTTTATTTTATTTAAAAAATATTTCATCTAAAGATTTTATTCGACATTGGGAATATTAAATATAGTTTCTGTTTCATTAAATAAAGCTTAAAACATTTCTTTTTTGTAAATGTTTCGTCAATGAAAAGCTACAATAAATATTACGTTTTGAAATAATTATAGACATAAATATAACATGTTTATAATTCTACACATACTGGTATCACAATACGAGTGTTTACTATAGGGTAACAACTAAATAATTATTTCTTAATTAAAGAAACTAATTTTAATTATTCTACATAAACAACAAAGAACTCTTAACGCTTAACACTAAATTAATCTTAAACAGAATTTGTATTATTTGTACGTTTTCTTTAATAGTATATCGTTCTACAGTTATGATAAAAGAAATATAGATATTTCAATCAATACTCAATAGTTTCGACACCTCCAGTCTTTGCAGTTTGTTGTATTCCCGCTTCCCTTGCAAACGAGACGGGCACTTCGTTAGAAAAGATTTCATCGTTAGCTGTAAATGAACTAACATCTTCTTGTACTCCGGGAAATACTTTCGCTTGCTCACTATCTGAATTTAAGAAATTTCCAGTAAATTCAGTCGGAGGTTGAACGTTTAAGTTTAAAGCTTCTGTGTATTCGACAGGATTGGCTGATGAAAACGGATCATTTTGCGCTTTTCCAGTAAACGAATTTGCATCTGCAAAATACGCTGTTGGTTGAGCTACTGCACCGAAAGCGTCGTGATTTTGGATCGTGTGTTGAGGTGTTAATTCAGTGAAGGGATTATGCGAGGGTGATTGATCTGCTAAACTACGTACGTATCCATATGTCATTGGGTACGTTTGTTGCAAGCTGTTGACGGAAGTAAATACGTCATCATCACTATGTTCACCTTCTTCTGTTACTTCATAACCATGAGAACCAGTATTGCTTGGTAATGCCCCTGGTAAGGAATCATAGACTTTGACTTGTTTAACTGTATGCGTTATACCGTGAATTTGAGGTTTTTGATATCCTACTCCGCCACTGTACGAAGGTACAGATGAGGTATACGTTTGTCCAAAATCATCTTCGAATGATGGAACAGAAGGCGGATCGTAACTGTAAGATGGTGTATCATGGTGATGTCCATTACCATAGTGACCGTGGCCATGATGATTATGATGACTATGATGTCCATGATGTACAGGGTGGCTACTATGTCCATGATGACCGTGATTCCCATGATGACCATGACCTTTATTTCCGTGATGTGTATGGTGCCCCTTTGAAACTGTGTGCGTTGTCGTATGAACCTTTTTGTGATGATTGTGATAATGATGACCGTGCGGAACTTGTGGCTTTTTATGATGGTGGTGGTGATGATGATGATGTTCTTTCTTAGGCTTATGGTGGTGATGATGTATAGTTATGACCTTTGTGTGGTGGTCATGATGGATGAATTCCGGAATGTGTAATTTGACGTGATCGCTGTAAAATAACATTTATATTATACAAAAAAACCCAAGCGAAATACATCGAAACTGTGAAGCATAATCCTTTAAAAATGATTTTAGTACGGTATGAAGCTTCAAACTCATAAAATTATAGTCAATTTATAAATAATTAATTGGAGAAATGCGAAACTAATATGGAAAATATTTTTAATACAAAATTGTATAACTTTTATTTTATGATCTACTATTTGTTCAAATGCAATATGAACGTCGCAAAGCAATACTCGCAAAAGCATAATAAATACATCAATTGGTCCATTCAAAATTGCATCAAAGCAGTTTGAAATAAGTCTAGTCTGAAATGACTTCTTACTGATGTTTTTCCCCGTGTCCTCCTGTCTCTCCACCTTCCAGGCACAAAACCACCAACACCGTAAAATACTTTGTAAAGTCCATTATTGTTAAACAAATAAGAAAACAGTCTACAACGTGTTTTATCCAAGTGAGGCGAACAAACACAATCGAGCCGGACCTACGTTCATTCACATTTTGTTTTATATTACAAAGAATACTTTCTTTTCTTCTTGATTTTTGGTTTTATTTGAGATCAGCTGTAGGAGTATCACAGAGTCAAGCACCGCACAGCCGCCACGCCACAACGGTTTGAATAGCGCAACATCGTGAGATGACCATTTATCCAATTTCACTTAAATAAACCCGTAATATCAACAAAAAGACAACAGCTCCTATTGTCGTCGGAGCATGCCAAAAGACCCACTCGACTCCAGCGGTGCGACGATTGTCGATCTAATTTCTATCGATGCAGGGTTCCATTCGCTGACAAGGAAATACTATTAGATCCGTTTTTTGTCGAGAACTGTGTGTAATAAGAAGTATTTCACTACCGTTCCAAAACAACGCATTCGATCAGACCGCAGGGTGGATGGCGTAACAACTATAGATTGCACGCAGGCACGTTCTTTGGTTCAATGTTTGACACTTTTATAAATTAGAGAACCTACTTTTCAAGTCAGATGCTAGAATTATTACTATGTTGTATAGACTTTGATTGACTATAACAATTACTATAATACAAGACCTTCAAAAACGTTAAATAAAAACAAAAACACTCGAGGGAAAAGGAGAAGTTGATAGTCTAATAAATAAACTTTGTAGGCGTCAGATTGCGCCCGTAAATACAGCCAGCTGTAAACGAATCCCATTAAAATTTAATTAACCTCTACATTCCAATTTATTGAATTCCTTTGGGGAAGGGTTTCTTATATTGATAAATAAGCGGGTAGAAATATCAATTATTCCAATATGTTTGCATATATGTTGATTACTTCATATGTAAAATAAATTATGCATACGCATTAGTATTACAGTACTTTTGTGACGAATAAATGTATCATAAAATAACCACTTGTGATTATTATCTCATTACTACAAGTAAGCTCGTAACGAATTTTGAATGACGTGTTACAATAATTTTGGTAAAATAATGCCTCTGTAACTAATTTAATGGGAACTGGTTGGTCTACAGCTGGTTGGTTGGAGCTTTGGTTTTTGGTTTTGGTTGAAAATAAAGAGAATATCAATTTCTTTATAATTTATTAATGTCTTTTAATTAACAGTCTTATCTTCCACAATCAATAATTTATACCTAATTACATACATCTATATAAATAATAAATTATAAAAGTAAAAATTATTCTTTTATAATAGTTATTTGGTTAAGAATTACATAAATAAATATGGTTACTCATTATTTCAACTAATAATAGCGTCACGGCTATAATAACATAAATACTTATTTACAATTAAATAATGCTATCCAACAAAATCATTAAATCGAATTGTTTATGACAGCAATTATTTATAATTCTTTTTATTCTATTATAATATTATTATATCTTTTATAAATAAAATTTTGTACATCATTGGTTTAAACGCTTAATAATTCTATAATTAAAAGTATTCAAGCTATTATTACACAATGCTTACTTTTAACAATTATAGGTTAAACTACTAAATAAAATAGAAAGCCTTTTAAAATTTTCATCACTGATCTCTATAAAAACAAGTAAGATTTAAACACAATTGAAATATATTCAAATTTGCTATTTAGATATATATACACGAAAACTAATTTTTGAATTTTTAATATCAAATGTTTTTAGTATGTTAATTACATAAAATAAAATAAACTAAAAAATATGCGAAAACCTTATATTGTGTTGTAGAGAGTAAAATTTATTAAACTTTTTGCTCTTATTAATATTACAGATACCAAATGATTTGCTTAAAAAACAATAATTTATTTAAATCCACCCTAAAAATCATAAATATAGTAACAAGGAGTTTTATATATCTTACATGAGTCTTACAATGATTTACCTTTATAATTTCGTTTGTAAAGCGGTATACTGTGTCTCGCCGGTAGCTTAGGCGCTACGCGAGGTATATCGGGCACCTTTAGCGGCACATCTATATCAGAATCGGGCAGGAATTCCGGTATATCGACGTCTTGAAGCGACTGTATATGGTGTCCTAAAGGAATATCATCATGTATATGCAAGTGATGGAAGTGCTCATGTTCCTCCACTGGCGACAGATTAAAATCTATCTGCGGTTCCCGATGAGTGTGGTGGTGATGAATAGTCTTGACAATTGTATGGACATGATTGATCTTCTTTACTTTGTATGGTACGTGGATAATGACTTTCTTGTTCACCCTGAAAAAAAAAGAATAATTTAATAACACACATTAATTGTATAATCACCGTTTGCGAATTTGTAGGTATCGGTAAATGTTGGTATACTAGCTACCTGCCCCGGCATCGCACGGGTGTAATTACCAAGAAAATGAGACCAGATAGATCTTTAGAGTACGACTTATGGAATAAAATGTTAACCGCACAACCGAGTGTCATTCTGTACTCTCTTGCCCACATTTTGTATGTAGATTATTAAGCCAAATATTTAATTTTTCCGTACGATTATTAATATCGAACAATTACAAAGGCAAACAAAACCAAAATAAATAATTAGACAAATAGGTACAGCAGTTTACATATTATTATTTACTAGCGGACTCGGCGGACGTTATCTCGCCCTAACAATAAAAAAAAACCTTAACAAATTATATACCTAGACCTTCCTCATGAATCACTTTATCTTTTGTTGAAAACCACATGAAAATCCGTACAGTAGTTTTTAAGTTTATCGCGAACAGACAGACAGACGTGGCAGAGGGCTTTGTTTTATGTTATAAAACTGTAGGAATATTGATTAATCTATTTCCTTTATAACTGTATATAAGTGAGAATACGAATTAAGGTAGGTAATTAATGTATTAATACTAGAGGTCATCTAACGGTCGAAATTCGACCATAATGAGGACACAAACTTCTTCACGTGTTAATATTATATACATATACTAGCGGGCTCGGCAGACGTTGTCCCGCCCTGATTATAAAAAAAATCCTTGACTAATTATATACCAAAACGTTCCTCATGAATCACTTTACCCACGGGTGAAAACCGCTTGAAAATCCGTTCAGTAGTTTTTGAGTTTATCGCGAACAGACAGACAGACAGACGCGGTAGGAGACTTTGTTTTACACTATGTAATGATAATATTAGATAATAATATTTTAGACGTAAGGCGTGTCAAGTCTAACGAATAAAGGTTGGGTACTAAATAATAACTTTGACTCGTCGAAAATTTTTTTTTAGCCACACTAAAGCTCGTCAGTAGTTTTGAAATAATAGAAGATATATATCTCCTATATCGGTACTGAACTGGTTTATTGTCGTTTATCTATATATATATATATATATTACACGAAGCATGAAGGTAATGGAAGAGTAAAAGTGAACGGTCCATATTCACTTAAAATCTATGTTTATATAATACATGTTCTTTAAACAATACAACCATTACAGGCGATTTCTTTAGAGTACTTCCTGGTACGGAGTCAATCAGTGTAACATTTCCTGCATTTGGATTTTCATATGAGTTAAGTTTGTATTGAAAGTTCTTTAAAATGATTCGTGCTTATATTATTATTTTTAGGTTCCATTTCTGATTAGACTCCGACGAAGCACGCGGCGGTGACGGGTAGGCGATGACCTCCGACTGCCGTAGTTGGGGCCTGGGGGCGATGGATACGGGCATGTTCGTCGCCCGGGGGGTCTAACACCCACTCCCCCTTGCGGGATCTACCATATTGATCACTCAGGCTGCAGTTGTTGCCCCTTAGGAGGGGACAACACCTGTCGGAGGAGCAGACATAGTTTCGATTAGACAGTCCCTGCTCCCCCGGCCAAAAGGTGCAAGAAGGTACCATGGGGTTTTAGTCCCTGCGACTCGAGAATATCCATCCTCTGCTGTCCGGCTGGATGGATATCTGTTAGGGACTTCTCCATGGAGAAAAAAAAGGCTTAATTTCTGGCTAATACCTCCTTTTGTATTCTTTGCAGCAATGTGGACCATAAAGTATATTTGCGTGCCGTTTCCATTTATCAGCTGTGTGCCAGATATTGATTAATAAGCCCGTAGCTTAATCAGAGCGTGATTGTTTTTCTAAAGTGACACATATGTTATAATAGAAATTCTTAAGTAATTCGTTTAAAAAAATATCTGATAGTAACTTAAAAATGGCTTGTCCGAATTTAATGAAATTTTACGTCAAAAAGGAGTCAATTATCTTTTCGCTCTCAGTCTAAAATATCATAGGATATATACAAAGAAATATTCTGTCCAAAGGACCGTTCTTAATTTCAATTTTAAGAGTACCTCTATCGAACTTTAAATTTTCCCATTTAAATAAAATAGGATTGTATTTATCATTACTGTCACCTGCAAATTGTGAAGAAACTGTATTTTATTAAATGAAAACATCACCCGAATGAATGATATCATATTAGGTCTTTACCTATGAAATTGCCGTTTTGTATAAAAAAATTTAAACGATTTTTTTTCATGTATTTTTTATTTGTATTAATCGAAGTAATCACCCATGCAATCAATGCATCTTTGCCAACGCAGTGGCAGTTTATTGATGCCCTTCTTAAAGAAATCAGCTGGACGGGAGGCAACAAATTCTTCAAAGGCATTTTGTATTGCCTCTCGGGTATTGAATTTTTTTCCCGCCAAGGAGTTATCCAAATTCTGGAAAAAGTAGTAGTCTGTAGGCGCAAGGTCTGGTGAGTAGGGCGGATGACGGAGAACTTCCAACCCCAGTTCTTGCAACTTGGAGACCGTCTGCTGTGCAGTATGAGGTCGCGCGTTGTCGTGCAGGAGCAGCGGAGACGAGCGATCGACCAATGCTGGTTGGAGATGTGCCAGCTTCTCCATCATTGTGTTCAGTTCTTCACAGTACACATCTGCAGTAATGCTCACCCCGTTTGGTAAGAAGCTGTGATGAATCACACCGGCGCTAGACCACCGAACAGTGACCATCACTTTTCTAGGGGTAAGTTTTCGTATAGGGCATTCTTTAGGTGCTGAACCAGGATCCAACCAACTTGCTGAGCGCTTGCGGTTATCGAACGGAATCCATTTTTCATCGCAGGTAACAATGCGGTTCAAAATTTCTTCATTTGTGTGTCTGTTGAGCAGTGCAAGGCACGTCTCGACGCGTACTTCGCTCTGGCGATCATTGAACTCGTGGGGCACCCATTTGTCAACCTTTTTTACCTTGCCAATTTGACGCAAATGGGTCAATATTGTTTTGACGCTAACGTCGAAAGCTGCTGCTAATTCAGCCGTAGATTGTGTATCATCAGCATACACAATCGCCTTTAATTCATCATTGTCGACCAAAGTCTTCAGACGACCGCGAGGTTCATTTTTCAGGTCAAAATTCCCAGAACGGAAGCGAGCAAACCAATAACAGGTGGTGCGTTGGTTTGTAGTGTTAGCTCCGTAAACGTCGTTGATGTTGCGTGCCCCTTGTGCCGCGTTGCTGCCACGACGGTACTCATATTCCATAATTACTCGAATTTTTAACGTATCCACGATGACAAAAAAGATTGAAATGCGATGAAAATGTAACACTAATCAATAAACAAATGACTACTTGGAAATGGACTAAAAGGAAAAAGAATGCCATGTTTTTAAAATAAAATTAATTTGAAATTAGAATTCTTAGCCAAACAAAAATTATTTTGATTTGAAATGGCCAGTACTGCAGAACGGCAATTTCATAGGTAAAGACCTATTACAATAATATGGAAAATATCACCCATTTAATTTTGTTATAAATTTGATACTCTAATAAATTTGTATTACATTTTCCGCCCTGTCATAATCAAATACACACATCAAAAAAGTCTAAGCAACATGCGTGATATTACAAATTTTACCATTTATATTAATTAATTTATAAGTATTTACTCAAACAAAGTGCGTAGGTAAGTAAACTTTTTTGTTATTGAAGACATACTGGCTGGTTGTAAAAAAAAAATTTGATTATGTTTTGTTTTTTCATAAAATTCAAATGACTGCGAATTTGTTTGAATTGAAGTGCGTTTTAATTGCTACGTTTAGTCTTGATTTTATAATTTTACCAACCATTTAAATAAAGTTAGCGACAAAATTGAATTGTTAAATATTCTTTACGTCATGAAGCGACGTCATTTGATGGCAGATGAAATGCAAAGAGCTGTAGGGATGTTGTAAGCGGGAAGTAATCAATCTCAGGTATCTCGACATTTTGGCATTCATAGAAGTGTGATTTGTCGTCTTTGGCAGCGCTACAATAATACAGGAGAACCCGCTGAACAGCATCCAGGCCGTAAAAGGAGTACAACCACTCGGCAAGACCGGTACGTACAACTGACGGCAAGACGCCAGCCGATGTTAACCGCTCGAGAGATAAGTTTGAGGCTACAAATTTCAAGTGGTGTTGATGTAAGTTCTCAAACTGTGCGAAATCGACTGCATGAGTACGGCCTACGAGCTCGACGCCCAATCAGGTGCCCACCGATATGTCACGGGAATCGCGCTCGTCGATATGAATGGTGTAGAGAACGCATAACATGGACCCAGGAACAATGGGATAAAATTATGTTTTCCGATGAGTCGCGATTCGGGTTTAAGCCTGATACAAGAAGGGTGCGAGTGTATCGTCGGCCCGGAAATACTGAAAGGCTCAGGTGCGTTCAGGAAGTTCATCCATACAGCGGCTCAACAGTTATGTTATGGGCGGGTATTATGAAGAACAGGCGAACTGAGCTCGTTTTTGTAAATGGAAACATGAATGCTGAAAATTACATTGAGGATATTCTCAGACCTTATGTCTACCCATTTGCACAAACCTTTGGCTCCGATTTTATGTTAATGCATGACAATGCGCGTTCACGTACAGCTCGGCGAACCAGTGAATACTTTGCAACGGAGAACATCCGGGTATTGCCCTGGCCTGCACAATCGCCAGATCTCAACCCCATCGAGCACGTATGGGACATGCTCCAGAGACGTGTTTTGAAGGACTTGGACGGAGCGACAACAACCCAACAGCTGAAGGATTTGCTACAATTCCATTGGGAGCGAATACCGCAAGATGACATAAACAGTCTCATTAATTCAATGAATAATCGTTGCCGACAAGTTCTGAATAGCAGAGGAGCCCATACTTTGTATTAAATTGTTCTATTCTTTCACAATAAATACATTTTCTTTAGAAATTTCATTTTGTAAGAAAAAAGTTTAGTTTCTTATGTATCTTAGTTTCTACAGTATATTCTAATATTGTTCATTTCTGTTATTAAAAGAACTTATAAATACAACAGCTGTTATTTCTACATCATAGAACCCTAAAGATATTATTTTAAAAATAAAATATAACGTTATAATGTGAAGAACCATCCTAAAATTTAAATTAGTACATGTTGCTTAGACTTTTTTGATGAGTGTAGTTTGATTAATAGAAACGAAGAATTAGAGAAATTATGCGTTTAATATGAGCACATTTCAGTTCCAAAATTGATAGACTGCATTAATCTATATCTATACATATAATAAAAATGAAGTGTCTGTATGTAATATCAAAATAACATTTTACTGCATGGGTACGAAAGTATACACGCTACTGATAAAAGAAATGTAATTTTTAAATTTTTTGTCGTTCTGTCTGTCTGTCTGTTTGTTCCGGGTAATCTCCGAAACGGCTGGACCGATTTTGACAGGAATTTCACTGACAGATAGCTGAAATTACAGCGGGTTACTTAGGCTACTCTAAATTAGACTAAGTATTAACCGCGGCTTCGTCTGCAATGCTATCTCCAAAACGATTGCACCGTTTTTCACGAAATTTTACCAGCCGGTAGCGGATATCATATCACGTAATTTAGTTTATTTTAATTTAGACTAGCTGTTAACTGCGGCTTCGCCTACAGTACTATCTTCAAAACAGTTCGACCGATCTTCACGAACCTTTCACTGGCAGATAGCTGACCTTATAAAAAGTAATTGAAGTAATTTTAGTTTATACTAGCTGTTAACCGTGGCTTCGCCCACAATGCTATCTTCAAAACGGTTCGATCGATCTTCACATAGCTTTCCCTGGCAGATAGCTGATCTTATAAAAAGTAATTCAAGCAATTTTAATTTATACTAGCTGTTAACCGTGGCTTCGCCCGCAATGCTATCTCCAAAACGATTAGACCAGTTTTCACAAGACTTTCACTGGCAGATAGCTGACTTTACAAAAAGTAATTTAGGCAATTTTAATTTATACTAGCTGTTAACCGTGGCTTCGTCCATAGTGCTTTCTCCAAAACAGTTAGATCGATTTTCATAGGACTTTCACTGGCAGATAGCGGACCTTATAAAAAGTAATTTAATTTATTTTAATTTAGACTAGCTGTTAACCGTGACTTCACCCGCTGTGCTATCTTCAAAATGGTTCGATCGATCTTCACATAGCTTTCCCTGGCAGATAGCTGATTTTATAAAAAGTAATTCAAGCAATTTTAATTTATACTAGCTGTTAACTGTGGTTTCGCCCGCAATGCTATCTCCAAAACGGTTAGACCAGTTTTCACAAGACTTTCACTGGCAGATAGCTGACTTTACAAAAAGTAATTTAGGCAATTTTAATTTATACTAGCTGTTAACCGTGGTTTCGCCCACAGTGCTTTCTCCAAAACAGTTAGACCGATTTTCATGGGACTTTTACTGGCAGATAGCGGACCTTATAAAAAGTAATTTAATCTATTTTAATTTAGACTAGCTGTGAACCATGACTTCACCCGCTGTGCTATCTTCAAAACGGTTCAATCGATCTTCACATAAGTTTTACTGGCAGATAGCAGATCTTATAAAAAGTAATTTGAGCAATTTTAGTTTATACTAGCTGTTAACCGTGGTTTCGTCTGCAATGCTATCTACAAAACAGTTAGACCAGTTTTCACGACACTTTCACTGGCAGATAGCTGACTTTACAAAAAGTAATTTAAGCAATTTTAGTTTATACTAGCTGTTAACCATGGCGTCGCCCGCTGTGCTGTTACCAAAACGATTACATCGATTTTCACGGGGCTTTCACTGGTAGATAGCGAACCTAATAACAAGTAATTGTGGTTATTCTATTTTAGACTAGCTGTTACCCGCGACTTTGTCTGCATGAAATTTAGCAAGATTTCAACTCATTCTTTATTTTTAATAAGAGAAATAATTATCAGCTTATTGTTTACAATTCGACATTATAATTATTAATAACATTAACGATGTAGAGGTCTTCCTAATAAGATCATAGATTATAAACGTATTACGTAAAGAGTTCCATAATACAATTTCTTGTGGAACAGACAAGCGTTCATTTTTTGTATAGTCACAAAATCTTAATTATAGTAATGGCAATGTAGGTATATTAAATGTAATGTAAATATAAATCTTTATAATAATATTTTAAGTTATTGTTTCATTAGTTCCTTATACAGTGTAAGTGAGCACTGAGGTAGTTATATGGTGGGTTAAGGTTCCAAATGTGTAGCTGATGATAAACCTCATTTGGTACGCTCTTTGTATTTATATATCTAATGTACACGTTACATGTTACTTTTAGTGGCGTGCGCATCGTACTTACAATTGTCTTTAAAGAGCGTTTCTGTAATTGTACATAGTCTCACAATTATATAATTCTTTAATACGAATTAAAATAAACGCGTGCGGTGCTGCGGGTACAGCTAGTAATAAAATATAAATAAAACTATGAGACAAATAATTTCTTACTGCGAAATAAATGTGTGTGGAGCCGCGGGCATAGCTAATTTTTATACAAAATTCGCCGGTGCCTACGAACTCTTTCACGTCATAATAATTTTAGTATTCCACGGGAACTATAGATTCTTATCTAGATTGTTCCATTGACCTCTTTCTTGTTTTATTTAATTCCAGTTTCTACTACAACTTAACTCTTACAAATACGCATAACCATATTGCAGCTAAAACACTTCTTCGGGATTAGACTTATACTAATTTGAAAAATAATCACTAGCGTATATGAAATACATTCATTTGTTGAAACATCTCCTAATTTATTACCTACTAGTAACTGTACCGTGTCTCCGTGCGTGTTTTTATGTTCTATTATTTGATACTTCATAGATTTTAGCGTTTTACCACACTTTGACCTGATGCTAAATGATGGTGTGGTATAAAATGGTACACGCACTAAACCTAGAGGCGAACTGGCTCAAATATGTAGCTACCGGAACACACTTATAGATGTTTAGTTACAGACATTCACATTGAGGGTAGTAAGTAGCCAGTTAGAATTATCCTCTACTGAAAGCTCCAACTCATCCGCAAATATTCGAACTTTGTACTCTATCAATTATAAAGTGACATATGCTTCCCATGTACTAAATTTCATCAAAATCGGTCAAACACGTTTTACTAATTCGCACATACAAACAATCGAACAGACTGACTTTCTGACATATTTGATAGCAGTGGCCTTTATAATATACATATATCATATTAACAAAAATGTACAGACAAAGTATATATTTATTAGTATAGATAGATTATATTCAGAAATTTTTACGCAACTTGTTGGTGACACAAATGTAAATGCTAAAATCTGATGAACGATGCACAAGCGCATAAAAGATGAATTCACTAAAATGATAATTATTATTACATAGTATAAAACAAAGTCCCCTACCGCGTCTGTCTGTCTGTTCGCGATAAACTAAAAACTACTGAACGGATTTTCAAGCGGTTTTCACCAATGGATAAAGTGATTCATGAGGAACGCTGTGGTATATAATTTGTCAAGGATTTTTTTTATAATCAGGGCGGGACAACGTTGCCGTGCCCGCTAGTGTATATATATTTTTTGAACCCTTAATAGTAATTAAAGATCAAATATTGTACAATATTCTCAATATTCAACTATCACACAGATAGACCTAATTTTTTATAATTTATTTTATTCAAGTAGGCTCGAGAAATGCATACAACAATTAACAATTTATAGAAAAATCGCTTGTATAAACATATTTCGCTCTTATATTAAATACGATATTATATATATTTTATATTATATAAAGACGTTCTGCTCAAATGTTTAAGTGAGGCAGCACTTTTTATGAATTCACATTTCTTACATATTCAATTCATTCAATGTGCAGTGTTCTTTTAAAATTATTCAAAAATTACAATCGTCTATTAAAAATATGAGATTCGCAAAATTATTATTATATCTTACCCTTCGACATTCAGAACATACATCGACAAGAGTACTGCCCACCAGAACAGCAACTGAAAATGTTATAAAACAGAAACAAGAACTTTATAAATACAATTAAGTCAATACATTGTTAACAGATTTAAATGACTAAAGAATGAATTCGTTTTAAGCACATAGTAAATTTGGGTATTTTTATGAAATACTATCGGGCCCTGTGAACGTTGTCCTGCCTTGATAATAAAAAAAACCATAATAAATTATATACCAAAACCTTCCTCACGAATCACTTTATATGCTGGTGATATCCGTTCAGTAGTTTTTGAGTTTATCGCGAACAAACAGACAGAAAGACAGACGCAGTAGTATGCTTTGTTTTATACTATGTAATGATTGTATGGTACCTAAATAATAAATTCAACTACAATTAACCAATAAAAATACATACCAGACTTTTGCAATCCATCATGGATTATCTATTCACGTAAATAAAACAAACAATGTTCTATTAGAAAGTGAAATTAAACATGTGTAATTACTAATTTGACAAAAAGTACAGGGAGCGTGCGAAACTGTAACACTGTCACCGGTGATGTGGTTTTACAGCGATACTGAGGAAAATCCCGCTTTCTCACGTTTACGCGAAAATGATGCGCTCGAGCCTAACGATGAACAAACAATGAAAGCCGGTGCGTCTATCAATACCTATATATATGGAATACATGAATATTAAACACATGAATCCCGGTTTAATTATATCCGCCTAAACATTATCTAGAAAACTCCTTACACATGATTATTTAAAATAAGTTTTATGCAGATCTTTAACATAAGACGTCTTTATGCGTTCATGTTGAATAATAAATTGTAAGCACGAGAGTTTTGTTTTATTATGTCTAAAGTAATTCCAAAAGTCCTAAAACTATTCCATTGCCTTCTTGGTAACCGAATAGTTGGGAAGACCAATGGAATGTCGATCAGAACTGATCTCAACTTTAACCTTGAATCACTTTTACACGAATGGATTTATCAAAACTTTGTAAGACGCCTTTTTTGTAGAGCATTCAATTTCCTATAAGAATCTAAGTTATTTGTTTCAGAACAATCATCTGAGGCTGAGTTAAAAAAAATCCAAAGTTAAAAAAAAATGTATTATTGGATAAAATTCGACTATATACATCAATATTAAGATCTCAGATTTTGACAGTCGTTATTTTAGTATTCTTTAGCAAAATATTAAGGATCATTTGAAGACAAAGAAAATTCTTTTTTCTGGTTCACCCTGATATAGTATATTGCTTATAGTTAGGTATTAAATATAAACCGTTTACTTATTAAAAAAAAATTCAAATAAATTCCTGAAGTACAGGAAATAATAGATCACTAAATAAATACCGCGACTAAAGATCCCGATATAATAAAATCTTAACTAATATTGTAAATGAAAATGTGAGTTTGTTGTTGATGCTTTCGCTCCTTATCTGCTGAACCGATAGTCATGAAATTTTGCAGGCACGTTGCCAGGGGCACAGAAAAGAACAGAGTAATTTTCACCCAGAAAAATAGATTTTTTTCTGTTTTTTTAAGCATGGTAAAATCCTCATGGACACACCACCCTCCTACCCCAGAGAGTGAGTAGTATCGCATTCATACCGACTATAACCTCACGTACATCCGCCGCTTAATGTAGGTATAACGTATTAACGCATTATAAAAAACAATATTTTAAAAACTAGGACGAATTTTAATTTACGTCTCAATGGTCGTATTTATTTCTATTCGCTTATTTACTATTCTTTTTTTACGTAAGAGCCCAACGAACTTGTGAGTGATGTAAGTGATCATCACTGCTCATGGGCACTTGCGAAACGTGATGAATCTCAGATGCTTTTTTTTTTTTTTCGAACTGTCTACGCTTTTGACCTGGCAAGGTCTTTACAGCTTCACCGGACTACTAAGGCGAGCGCTTAAGGCACTCAGCCGATTTGGTTTTTAGGTAACATACACAAGGGTGCACGGCACACCTCGGCTTGGGCTGTTACCTGAGAAGTCGCGTCTAACCTAGCTAACTATTCTAAGCTATTCATACATATATTCATTTGTGAATCATACAATCGAAATTGCATGATTCACAAATGCATACGTGTATATCGGAATGAAACGAGCTAAACTATTCGATTCAGCTCGAAAAAGGGAAAAAAACAAACCCTTCAACCATGTGTATGTATGTGCACATGTGTTGAGAGTTGATCTCATGTGTGAGTACAAGTGATGTAGGTGAGTCACTGTATCGCGAAAGTAATATCTCGGGGGTTCCATCCGGGGACGACCTCGGCTCGAGATATCACTGAGAACCAAGATGTGTACGGGAACTAACGAGGAATCCTTCCCTCACGACGGCGTCAGAGAAGGTTACGCGTGCGTGGGCGCAAACACGCATATTAAAAGATCGGATTTAAAATTAACTGAACGGCGTCGGCGCCGGAATCTAAAAATAAATATAGCAAAAATTATTATTATTACTCGGTCGTTTTAGGGGAAGTTAGACGTAAATACACGGATTTACTCCGGAGACGGAAATTCGTTTATCATGCTAGTTCCTTAAGATATGTATACATCCATACCAATGATAATTATATATGTATAAGTATAGGCCAATAAAGCGGTGTTATTGATAAAAAACATAAATAGAAATAAAGAAAATGGGGTTAATCATTTTAATACTTATAATTACATAATAGTAATTATAGATACAATAGATTTGATAATACGGAATGATATTGATTTCTCTTCTTCTTATTAATCTTCTATATAAATGAAATGGAAGTATGTATGCAGTAGAGCACACATCACAGAAAGAGTACTGGAAAGATTACTATAAATCTAAAAACACGACATCTCGTTTTGATATAAAGTTATTAAAGTTTTACAATTGTTTACAAACAAACTTTGTAAGCGAAATATATTTTTGCTCTCAATATTTCTTTACTTTCTACATAAAATATATGGTTAAGATGAGAAACAACGCAGACGAAGTCACGGGTATCAGCTAGTATCAAAGAAAATATCAAGACAGTATTAAATAATTTATTACAAATAAAACTATACAGTTGTACTTATAATGAAATCAATTCATAATTCACATGGTAAGTGCACTTTATTGTTTTAGAAGCTAGCAAAATAACGCTACCACGTTTTACAAAGGAAATTTGTAAAAGGAAAAATGAAACTGAAGTATCATCGAGGTGTTACTTTCATCTACAGAATTAAGAAATACATTCCTGTATCCTGGAACAACAATACTCAAAGTTGCTACGTAGTTTTAATTAAATGTCACTAGTTGATTTTACACTGCACGGTCTTTCACGCGCGATTGGTGTGTGCAGGGTTAAACACGAGAAAGCGTGTATGCCAATTCACAAGTAATTGTTATAGTTTGTCTTTACAAGTGTACTCTTTCCCGCGCGAAAGTGTTGTAACACGGGAAACAACGTGTCCTATAAAGGCAGCTGATGGATATTTTAATAATTACCAATTTAATAGTTACCAATAGCTTCTTTAATTATTTCCGTATGTACATTGTTGGTGCTTTTGTGGTTAGTTCGCTTGTTTCGTTTATTTTCATTGGTGGCTGAAATTAAAATATCCCGATATTTATTATTTATCTGAGAATATGAAGCTATTATTACTAAGCGGTACCTGTGACTTTATTTCAGTTATATAGAGATCTTGTTTTATTTGAGCTACCTTTTTTATTTGAACCTATTGTGGTCTGTTTTTCTAATGGTAACAATTAACTCTCTTAATTATTTAAATAAACCTCTGATAAATTTATTATTATCATTACCGATTTCTGCCAAAGGAAAAATATTTCCTAAATAAATATATTTAAAATAAATAAATAAATTTCCTATGCGCCAGTAAAAGTCTCGTCAAATTCGGTTTAGCCGTTTTAGTGACTACCCCAAATAAACAACAGACATTTAATTTAATCTATATTCACAATTTGACTGATATCCACCCGCTTCGCTGTAAATTAAATAAACTTTTGTTGTATGGGTAAATGAACAATGGAATCCAAAAGAAACCGCATCGAAGATAATTGTGTTATACGGATACTTTCAGTAGTTTTGAAGTGGTTGAGCAACAAAGGTGCTGTATGTTTTATATATATGCATATATAGAATACCTGAGCATTTTTAAAATGTTTCCACAGCCCATAACGCAATTCCCAATCTTCAAAGAAAAGTGACGGCTTATTCCACGTTACATGATGCCGACCAATAATGTATTGCTGCATTAACGGTGGGTTCAACTGAGGTGCTTCTTTAGCTCGACGTGAAATTATTTGATTCACATAACGGTATAAGACTGGTGCTTTGTGTACCCAACAAATTAACGACATCACTGATATAACTATGGTGTGCATCCAGTAACGGCAGGTCGCAGGTAAGTTCTCACCACTAAGCGCGTAGTCTTGTATTGACATAGCTATACAAGACGCTGCAGCGGCAGTCAAACTACACGGTACTTCTAACACAATTGTACATATGACGGAAAAAAGCGCTTTCATATTTCCAGCGTTATAGCAGTGTAATTTCACAGATTTAAGGAAATATTCATGAAATTTCTCTCTATGTAAACGAATGAAAGCTTTATCACTGGTATCGTAGTGTCCCGTTTGCAAATGAACCTATAGGTAGTAGAAAGTATTAATTTATTTCCTCTATAAGCTATTGAAATCTCATATTGAAGTCAAAATATAATAAGTATTTTAAGATGAAAGAAAACGCAGTGAATAAGACTGTTTAGAATAAGTGTATATCTAAATGTATATAATATATTTAAAGATATATGATATATCCACTAAAGGATGACTCGATACCGTAAGGATTTCTACGCATATAACGAATGTAGCGTAACGGTAATGGCTCAGGAGTGGAATTCACTGCCAGCGTATGTCTTCCCGTAATTTTAAAACTTGGGAGCGTTCAATAGATGAGTGAATAGTCGTCTGGCGGGTGCGAGTGCGATCTATTGTCGGCTTCATCTCCACTTACCATCAAGGGAGAGCAAGGAAAAGGCGAGCCTGAAAAAAAACTTTTAAGGTATGTAGACAATGAATACCGGTGTTAGATAATTCATCACATAACTTATTGTTATCGAGAAGTCTTTCTACCGAGATCGCATAAGGAAAGAACTGACTCTAGATATAATATTTAACTAACTATCGTGATATTAAAATAACTTATTATATACAAATTACCTGTGAAAATTCATAATATATCGTAGGTACTAATAAATATTGTGCGTTTTGTTGCCGATCCAAGAATCGTTGTAAAAGTCGGCAGCCGACGAGACTGTGCAACGCATTTGATGAACCCACCAGATCATTTAACACATGTTCAAATATACCTTCTCGAAAACTCTCTTCATATGATCTGACTTGATAAAGCTTTGCCGCATGATCCAGTAGCGATGAAAATTCTAAAACCTCGTCATCATTCATGTTAACCATAGAAAACCAATTAAGCATAGTAGTTATTATTAGAAATCGATGGCTATTATCCACTCTCTCAAAAATGCGACGTAAGCAAACTTCGAAACCTTTTTTCAAATAGGCATACGGCGATGACTTCGTTTGGTCCTTACCTATACTATATGCGAAAAAGTCTAGAAGACGAGTTACAAACGGCAAAAGCTTTTGTTTATCAATGACCCAGTTAGTACTATTTAGTAATTCGTACAGTACTCGTATGCGATGTCTAGCTGACTTAATATCATTGGATATTACATAATGGATATCAGTGAGCATAAGGTTAAAAAACATGGTTTTCCCTTTGCTGTAATAAAGAACTACCTCCAATATTTGTTCTACGAAATTCTCAAAAGGCCACAACGAAACAAGACCTATAAATCTTAATGTTATTTTTATAGTAGAGTCGCTACGTTCGGGTTGCAATCGATCCATTGTTTTCTGGAACACAAACTCGGCTCTATGGAACTGTCGTTTACCACACCAGTACCAATATCGTGAAATCAATTTGTTTAATTTTAACCTCATCCCGAAATAATATACTAAAGTTAAAGCGCATAAAAGTATTTCTTCAAAGTCCGAATTCTGCACGTTTCTTCGAGAAGAATTTTTCAAAATATAGTCTAATTTCTTTATAGCACCTACTTTTTTGTTGTAAAATATCGGACTCAAATCCATCGGCATGTACGTGTCATGTAGTTGGCGAATTTTTTCTTGTAAATCTAATCCAGTAAGGGATTTTCTTTTATTTAACATCTTTAATCACTACGTCCTAAGATCCATTATAACATCGATTTCAATCTTTAGTACTCACATTACTGACAAAAATGACATAAAAATACAAAAATGACTGCTATGTAACATTAGGTATTTACAGAGTTTTGGTTTCACTATAGACAACTCTCACGAAGGAAAAAAGGTGAGCACTATTAGGTTGTATATAAAAATATTATTTGTAAGACTATTTTTTTTAATATGGTTAATCTAATTGAATGATCAGTTAATTTTTGGAAACCGAAAGTCCAATATATGTAAATTATGATAGTAATAGGTTTTTATAATAATTATATCTACCTATATATGTGAACGCACGTCGTATGGAAAGTATATACGAGACTTCTTTCCGTCATATAATGGGTTGAGTTTTTACAACGTACAATAAGAGCTAAATAATAACATTTAAAGAACATGAATGATGTAATTTCGGATTACATATCTATACATATAATAAGAATGTATATCTAACGTATCTGTATTTTTTAGATTTTGTGAAAATTGTTGCAGGTGTCTAGGAATAAATGGTAAAATACATTTCAATCATTGTTAGAGATGTCTGTCTGTCTATTTGTCTGAACACTCATACTGCTAAATTACTGCGTTCACGATAAAACCTCACCAAGAGAACGATAAAGTATATCCTCGAGTAACATTTAGTCTTGGTTTTATTAAAATCGGTTTACTCTATTAAAAGTTGTTGTAATTTTAATGACGACTCGACATAAGTACGCGATAAACGTAGTTAAATGGACTTGATACATTCAGATGATTTTATTAGTCACTGTTTTTTTACATTACATTTTACGCGAAGGGAGTCGCGGGCACAGGTAGTCATATAAATAATATCAACACATGACATGGCCGACACAGCTGACAGAAGTTGGAAGAAAGGGATTTTTTTAGATTGTTCTTTATTTCACTTAATTGAACTGAAAGGTTATCTATCTACTCTAATAAGTAATAACAAGCATGATTTAAAGTATATATGATCAAATTTAAATCACTTTCAGTCGTCAGAACGTTAACGTAGCGTTCCCATTTAATAATGAATCGTTGATTATTTACTATTACATCGGGCTATTATCGAAAATATAATGAAAGTGTTTTACGTAACCTTACTTCCTGCCTGTTTCCGATCGGAATTAGCCGCCGCGCCGGCGTGCGTTCTTAGGAGCGTGCACAAAAGAAAAAAAAAACAAATACTAACGGAACATAACATCGACGTTACGACATCAGAAGTGTTTGTTGCAAATATTAAGTTCTATACCTACTTACATGTTAACATTTCGTAACTGCCTACCAGTCATATCTATACATACACAGATTCAATCTAAATGGGATTTTATCAAAGTTAGCTTGCTTGTATGTTTCCACCAATGAAGTATATCTATAGAACTCTGAACATTCGATGCGAAATTTTTAGTAAATGGTTCTAGGGTATTTATTTTTTAGATTTGATTTTACCTACTACTTTTTTATTGCCCAACAAAGCGGGCGGAAATTAACTAGTTTTAATATAAAAGCAGCGGACCCGGCGGACGTTATTCCGCCCTGATAAAGAAAAACTTAACAAATTGTAGTTTTTGAGTTTATCGCGAACAGACAGACGAGGCCGAGGACGTTGTTTTTATAATTATAGTGATATGTATCAAATTATTATTTTAGCGCTATATATCAAACATAATTGAATTTAATAAGTTTGAAATACGTACACGGTTCAACATGTGATACACTTTCGGAAAAGTCAATTTTAAACGTGTTTTGTAACTTTACGATTGCTAGATACATTGTTACGCTCGTTATTAATTCTTATTTATTTATTGATTATAACCTTTTTAATGTTTTGAAATGATGTGTATCAAATTATATAAATACTAGCGGGCCCGGCAGACGTTGTTCCGCCCTGATTATAAAAAAATCCTGGACAAATTATATACCAAAACGTTCCCCGTGAATCACTTTATCCACTGGTGAAAACCGCATAAAGATCCGTTCAGTAGCTTTTGAGTTTATCGCGAATAGACAGACAGACAGACGCGGTAGGGGACTTTGTTTTATACTATGTAATGATTACTAGGGTCAATATAAATCTTAACAAAACCAGTAGACAAACAATGGGATGCCTAGATTGTATTTTTATATACAAACTAGCCCGTGAACCGTGCAACTTTGTCTGCTCCAAGTAGGTTATTGTCGGTTTAAATTATATTTTTAAACTCAAAAAATCTTAAAGAACCTAATTCCCGATTACAGCGACACCTGCAGTTCTCAATTGTGAATCCAAACTATTCAGGAACTCACTGTACCCAGTTGGTATGTGAGAAATCTTTTAAAATAAGCCTAGCATCCGTTTCCAGCATCACCAATCGGGTCCAATTTAGTTGTTTGTTGTATAAGAATTTGTAAGTATACGTGAAATCTGCATCCAAACTTAATCTTGTCAAATTTATTTTACTTTTGACACATAGCCCATCATCTTGTTGACTGAGATATTAAACTTAGATATATATGGTGTCGCGGACTTCTTTGTAAAAGTAATGAATATTTTTGCCATAGAATTTATTCTTTTATTCCAAATCGTTCAATCAGCGCACGTCATATTATAGAATTTTGCTAATTTTAATTACATTTATCGTGAGCAATTATTGAATATATATATATATGTAGCAAAAAAAGGAGTGTAATATACTTTTCTAACAGTGAAAGAATTTTCAAAATGGGATCAGTAGTACCAGAGATTACTCCGAACATCCAAACTCACTAACTTTAACTTTTTAATATTGGATACGAATTCTACCAGTGTCAAGTCAGTCATGAGAGAGTCACTTTACAGGTAGTATTAATTTTTATTGTATAATTTAATTTTTCCAGATTAGGCCACTGAAATACACAAAGACAAACACAACACTTACAGATATCATGCCTTAAATAAATATATATTTACATAATAATTACTGTTACTTATTGCGTTACCTTAAAGTTTAATTTTGTTAAAACTTATAAAATTAGCCAGAGTTTTGGCAAAAGGAAAAAATACTCACCTTTTTGCTTTTGTTAAAATCTGACGAACGTAGTATATTGTTAAGTAAAATATCATACAGTACAATATAAAATTTGGGCAATTGAATGTTTGAAATGGTTGTTCTAGAGTGCCTTCATCCAACCCACATTTACATATTGAGTTGTTCCTGATTCTGAGTTCTGCAAGATGGACTGGAGAGCACACCTCTACAGATAGATCGTCAGTCTACAGATAGTAGTCGCAGCAAGCTTGTAACAGTTACGAAACTTATAAAGCCATGAGTTACCTGGAATGTTATCCTGAATATATCCGGAAGTATATGATTTGCCATTAATTTGGTTGGATGCATACCAGTTTGAGTTCCATGATGCAAACAAATCAGTCTTGTTTGGAGAGGATAAACCCTAAATATAGGTATTATAGTGATTAAAACATCCAGTCTGGATAGCTTCTTTAGCAATAAGACCAACAGCTTCATTACCCTGGTTCCCACTATGGCCTGGTATCCATACCAGGACTACATAAATTTCTAAACAATAACGTTGATACAAATGGAATTTAATAATTATGATAACTGGGGACTCTACTTTAGAAAAAATCGGACTATGCTGAATAATTTGTAAGCAACTCAGAGAATCTGTCAATATGATAGTTTGATCTAATTTATGTGATAGTACAAATTTGATAGCTTCTAATATAGCAACTACTTCACCTGTGTAGGTGGAGGATAAATAAGGGTATTTATTACGTTCAATAATATTACTGTAGATTAAAATGATATACATATGTAATGTATCACATTGCCATATAAATAACTGTATTATTGCATTTTGCATTATGTATACGGGTACATAAATGTCATTGCCGAATGTCGCGAAATTTGAAAAAGTAATTTAAATCTTAGCGTGTGCCATTTTGACCTATTGTGGCTAATTCGGAAGCCGATGGGTTAAATAGCTAATTATATTCAATTGAAATATATCGAAATAATATTGAAATGTTGTGTAAAAGTTCCAATAAGAACAAAAAACCTTTTCTTTCTTTAAGGAAAACAATTTCATGAATATATTAAAAACACACTTATATATATATATTGTTGGAAATTAATGAAATGTCGGGTAGTTATACTGCGACTGCGTTTATAAGGGGCTGCGCTTGCTGTGTTGACTGTCTTTCGGTGGCCGTCGTAACGCGCGGTAGCGCTGTCCGAACTCGTCTCGGTTATATAAAAAGTGATTCGTTGTTAGAATGTGTTCCGAACAGTTTATATTCTAAATTGGCCAGTGCCCTTTTATTTTTTTTATAATCAATAATTGTTTCCATTTCTATATATAGAGATTTTTTGATACAGGAACATCTCGAGCGTTCCCAGAATACCCCCCTAAATTATTATCACAATCTGTTCAGTAGCTTCGGCATGCATAGCGGACAAAGATAAAAAGATTGATTTTTATATATGAAGATGTATAGGTTTATATATTATGACGTCTAATTTTTTTCTTATCTATTAGTTCCCTTGTATTGAAATTAAACTTTGTATGGAAAGGCTTTGAAATTCTAATCTGCAACCTTTTTGTGTGACGAAAAGCGGTGGGCGTAAACACTGTGTCGGGTAGAGTGGGAGCAGTGTCTCGTTTACTTTCAGGTATTGGAGAACAGTGAAACATGCGCTCTTCTCGCTTTCTTTTTGAAGACTTCACTTCTACTGCGTGTGAACTACACACATGTATTTTTATTAAAATAAAACAACTAATGAACGTATTTATTCACTTTTTAATTAAACGAACACATTTTTTTCTTACAATAATGTACTCAGTCTTCGTTATCGTCTACTTGGAATGAATATTTAATTTTTATTGATAAATTAACTTATAGTATTTCAGCATGTTAAATGCTCTTTTATATTCAAATTTCGCTAACGATATTTAACGAAACGATAGCATTATTTTAAACAATTCAAGAACAAACGAATATAATCAAATAAATCAGCACTCCAATAAGACGTTATTAATAGTTTCATAAGAAAATAAATTACACACAGAAGAAAGATTCATTGGTGGGTTTAAAACTCGAAAACAATAATTTTACAGTTTATTGCTTATTTGAGTTTTTAGACGCATCCGACGCGACTGCTACCGGTTGTGCTACAGAATACGATGGCTGCGAGTACGTTTGGGCTACATAAGGGCCTGCACCATTATGCTCTTGTAGTTTCTCTGCTTCTTCAGGAGCGACTGGACACATACAGGGGACGAGTTGAACGTGTTGCAAAGAAACCGGAGTCAAGCTCGCTCCTGCGGGTATGCTGATGGGTATAGGGGCCATACTTTGATGGACTGGAACCTCGGGTTGAGCATATTGCGGTCCTTGAATCTGATACGTTTTATGCGATTCATATGGAGAATACATATACTGGTAACGGATCGCAGGAGACATATTAGGTGACAAAGGTTGAACCCAAGTCTTCTGAGATGACGGAGGACTGCTGAAACAAATAGAACATCAGTATATCTATGTACCTGGATATAATTTTTAATTATCTGCTTTAATGATGTACATTTAATTATGTTTATGCTACGAATAAATCTACGGAACGCTACTGTTAAGCCGAGAGGTCGCGGATTCAAATCCGCACAGGTTCGGAACATTGTATGATGAATAATTGCCAATTTTGTGTGTAGGTGAACATAATAATTAAAAGCCCGTGTGTGTAATAGTATTTTCATATTTCTATTTAGGATTTATTAAAAAAATCTTCATAATATAGCTTTTCCTTGAAGCTTGATTCAGATACCAATTACAGTTAATTTGCGTATAATATAATCCTCTTTTATATTGGAATGTATGTTTTTTATAACAATCTTATATTTATTGTAAACCTAATAATATCAGTAAACGTTCTTAATAATTTTACGTGTACTAAATATTTTTACACTATACATAATATACTATCCGTGTCCGCGAATCCATCCGCGTGAACCTTAATTAAAAAAACAGTGACTAATAAAATTATTTGAATATATAATCAACTTTTCTCTCGTACTTAACTCGAGCCATTATTCAAATTACAATAGCTTTTGATGAAGTAGACCGATTTTAATGAAACAAAGACTACGTCACTCTCGAAGATATGCCTTATGAGGTTTTATTGTGAACCCAGAACTTTTAGCAATGATGCGTGTTCATACAAACAGACAGACAAACATTTCCAAAAATTATTGAAATGTATTTTATTACTTATTCCTAGACACCTCCAACAATTTTTTTTACGACAATCTAAAAAGTACATAAACGTTACATTTACATTCTTATTACTTAGTATAAAACAAAGTCCCCTACCGTGTCTGTTTGTCTGTCTGTTCGCGATAAACTCAAAAACTACTGAACGGATTTTTATGCGGTTTCAACAATGGATAGTGTGATTCTTGAGGAATTTTTTAGTATATAATTTGTCTAGGATTCTTTATAATCAGAGCGGGACAACGTCTGCCGTGCCCGCTAGTTATATGTATAAAAGATAGCGATTATTAGTACCATTTCCAATTTATTATATGTATTACATGAATATTGCACTCATAGAATGTTTCATTTGAACGTATTTATTGTATAAATGTAGTAATATCTCTGGAAATACAGTATAAACATTAACATGCATCTATCAAGGTCTACGCTTCATGGACAACATTCTTATGCATTCATTTCTTATGCATGAGATAGGAAGTCTCACTTTTCTTAATATAAATTTCGTTCAGAATAACACAACACGCTCGATTTAATTAGCTATCGTGTGAATTATTAATCGTTTACATGAAGAACGTCGCTATAAATAACGGTAGCATTATGATAAAGTGAAATAGGTATCTTCGTTTTTTATAATTCTGAACATATATTAATGAAAATACTAGATTAAATTAAAAGGAAAATTTGTTTAAGAATATGACGTCATAATTATTTGCTATTTTTGTATAAAAATATTATTATTGTACACAGGGCTTTTTTTGTGAGGGCACGCGAGGGCACGCAATTGCTATTAAAGGGGCATTCGAAAATGCCGAGAAATTACAATAACTTGTATTTCGTTCTGAAATTTTTAAAACAGTATCATACTATTATTTGCCGCAAGTACCTAAAATAACAAGGTGTACATCTTTGCACATTTTTGAGACACAAAAAATTATGGACTTTCGAAAATTAGCGTGCCCCCAAAAAGGAAGTGACAAAAATAGGACTGATTGTACATATGTTAGCATAAATATATGATAATTATTATGAAATATAATTTAAAAAATAATAAACATTGTAATCAGCATATTAAGAAGAATATAAATTCGCAAGGTGCTAATACACAATCGCAACACTACTTATAATAAAAATGACTCTTTAAAAAGTAATAAATCGTAATGTATAATTTGGTACGTACGCTGATTCGGACCCCCACTTTAAAAAGAATGCATCAGATGTCGCGATGATCGCGAAGATAACCAGGAAACTCATCTGAAAATAAATTCATTTTAATAAAGTTTATCTGTTGTACCAGCGCAA
This sequence comes from Antheraea yamamai, assembly GCA_036509395.1. Classification (NCBI taxonomy): domain Eukaryota; kingdom Metazoa; phylum Arthropoda; class Insecta; order Lepidoptera; family Saturniidae; genus Antheraea; species Antheraea yamamai. The sequence continues at coordinate 11,281,834 of AP028424.1, forward strand.
CTAGTCGCATCAGACGAAGAGAACTTTTTCAATAATTGAATATTATTAAATAGTTTTCTATTAAACGCAAATTTTATGAATAGCTACTCACCTTGACAATAATATTCCAAAACACTTATTATTAGTAGTAAATATGCTTTTTTCTACCTCGAAAATAGTGAAAGATTACCAAGATCGTTTCTCGGGTTAGGTTAATTACGTATAGGATACTTAATTTTAACGTAAAAATAATAATATTGTAGAAACTCATTCTGATTTTAAAACTAACATAGCTGATTGGTATCATCTTAACATAAATTTTGAATAATCTACTTTTTAGAAAAAAATTACATTAGCGACTTAAATAATTGTTTCTGTGGTCTAACCGAATAAGGAAAACATCAATATATACAACACGAACCAAATGTTATGTATTAAGAATAATAGCCTGAATATATAATTATCTTTAAAATCATATATCCATTCCTTTTAAATGGAAATTTCGACCGTGCTAGTTGTTTTATGTTTTCAATTAAGTCAATATAATCGCAGCAACAACCAATATACACGCAATGCAGTAATGAAAATAATCGAAATGAATTCGCAAAGCATATACATATTATGTAAGGTAACAAAATTACAACCTCGTATATGACAGCAACCGCTGACAATAGAAGTTGTTCGAGGTAACATATTGTTTTATTTATGTTATAGTGTTTTCTGTTTGGTAGAGTGCACATACACTTTACTGCTGTCTTTTAACCCTTAAATGCATCATTTCACGGGAATGTTGTAGTCGTGGGTTATGTAAAAAGCAAATGAAAAAAAAAATCAGGTAATAATATTGAGTATTTATTTTGAAAAAGTTGTATCTAAACTTTGGAAACAATATACGTTTATTTTTTTAATTATTGTAGACACATACAAGTGGTCATGTATTTGCATTATTTATTACTATAGTAATAAAATACGTAAAAGCAATTGCTATTTTTCACGGTTACAAACGTGCTTTCAAAAACACACAAACTCAGTTTTTTAATTAAATTAAGTAGAAGTATGTAGACAGTTGGCACCAATATGCATTTAAGGGTTAAAAAAATAGTTTTATTTATCTACCAATGCTATGGCGGAGAGCACGTCATATGTCATTATCGTATGTCTTTGTCATTATCAAGCTTTCATTGACTTGAAAATATTCTTAATATAAAATTTTTTAGCTACCTTTCAAAAAAGTATTTTAATACATTTATTACTTTGATTATCACACTCACCGCATGATACTAGCTACATCGTGGAAACCACGGGTGCTAGATATTTAAAAAAACCGATATATACTTGTATAACTACCGCATCAAATATTTAACATAAATTATTTGATTTTAGGTTAAAGTCACAGTGTGTTCATAATTACTTTTGTTAATCCATGTTTTTTGATGCACGTAAACTTGTACATGTATGTATACTCCTAGTCAGTGTAAAAATTAAATAGAGATTAACGAATGATGCTTTAAAATCTTTAACTAGCTAATTATGTATCTCATAATTACGACTTTAAGCAGTCTTGCTTGTAAATGTCAGAGGTAATTTCATAGTACGGCCATGAAGATTACCGAAGGGTTCACGTTTGTTAATGCAGTAATAGTAAGTATGATATCTTTACTTAAAAAATAAACGCACTATTATACTCCCATGTAGATTGCTCCATTGACGCTGTGAAGAAAGATTTATATATCCGTTTGGAAAAGAATCTATTATGCCGCTTTTTAAGGTGCTGTAATCTTACCGTATCAATAACAAATGTGAGAAATTCCTAATAAACTTAACAAATGTATGAGATTTTGAGAAATACGTTGACATATTGACCAGAGGAAAGTAGACCACTTCAGAGTTATTAAACTTATAGAGGACATTTTCTATGATTCGATTAATTCGAATATTCGGTGGTAAACCATAATTACGTTAATACAAATAAACAGTTGAAATACATTAATCCAGATGAGTTTTTTATTTAACGGACCAAGAACTACCGAGTGATTCGCCAGATGAGAACATTATAAAGTAATTTGGGTCGGTCCGTGGATAATTGTTAAATGGACCATGCTAGTCCCGAACCCATAAATATTTAATTTATTTTCATTTCACCGCATTGCTCATTCAAGCCCTCATCTGATTTCTCATAATATCGCATATAACTTTGTCACTCAAACCACTAACTAAAACTTAACAAGTAGTATGTATTATACTTTTATTTTATAGTTTTGTAGATGTACATTTCATGTCTGTCGTGTAGATTACTAACTGAGAATATATTTTATGAAGTCGAACGTGGATTAATAAAAGTAAATATTATCTTAGTACGATTTAGTAGATATATTTAGCTGATGTTATATTTTCTAAAATTATATTATTGTGTCGAATTCTTTTTCAGGCACTGTACATTACATCAATATTGGAATTTATGACATAACATGTTTGGAATAACACGGTGTATGTAATGGTGACCAGGTAACCAGAACCAGAACTCTGATCTATTTCAGTTATTCAGCTAGTATATTTAGCAAGATAATATGAAAACAACACTTTAAACATATTTTAAAATATTTCTATATATATGGCACACAAAAGATTATGTTTTACTCTAAATAAAGCAAAATGTTTCTAATTTGCTAGCGCCATTGTAGTTATTATAGAGAAAAGGAAATGAATAAATGTAATGAATAAAATCAGAAAACATAAATTAATATAACTATCGAAATATATAATTGCAGCAACGAAGGAATTGGATGAAATGTTTTAAGAGGATAATAGTGCAAAATTATTTTTTACATACAATTTAGTTCAGCATAACATATCCAGAATTATATACTATACTAATTTTATATTCAATAATATTTATGATAATTTGCGACTAAGGTGCTTAATACAATAAAGAATCAGAACTTCAGGTTCAGAAGAGTAAGCATGCGAAGTATCCTTATTTCCAGAATTAAGTTGTTTTCTTCGGTTTAATCAAAAATACACGTCATTTACATTGGAAATATAAAAATCTAAAGAATTCTAAAATTTATTTGAAACTAAAAATAAAATAACTAAGGCCCTTATAGAATACTTTTATTCAATTAAACGTTTTTTCTCACCTCTTTACCTCTTTTTGAGTTACTGTTAACTAGCTTAATTTTTTAATTAGCTAGCCTAATAATTGTTAACATACCTTTAATAAAGTTTTTTTAATATTTTTTCGCTTTTGTATAATATTAACATAATTATGAATAAAATATAGGGTTTACTGCGATATTTAAAGAAATAGTATTTTTCACGTAGGTGATGTTATTTAGAAAAATTTATAATTTAATAATATATTGTAAAGGTTCATAATGAAATAAAAACTCCTAACTTACCATTCTTTTAGTGTTCAAGTACATCTCACTTACTGGATTAATAAAAATGAAACTAAATAATTATATACTACAACGTTTACTCTTGTCGAGCCTTAAATCAAAACTACTTCCCGCAGTCGGGTTAAGGCTTATGGGCTTTAACACAAAAATATTCAATAATTTTGGGAACGAAGATGCGTACACCCACTCCGGACGCGGAATGACCGATCCCAGGGAGATCTGGCGTTTTTTATACACGGTATCAGGAACATTCCGTCCTTAAAAGCCGGTCTCCGACATCAACTTGAGGTATAATAATAATCTTATTAACTTATCTTCACCTCTATCTTTACTTAGACGTACCGTTATATTAGCCCGATTTTAAATGGAGTTTGGTGGACAACGCCCACTTAAAATAATTTCACACTTTTTTCTCGGAGGGCCTTAAGTATTTTAAAGTTGATTTTTCTGGGAGGAAGTTATATCGTTTCGGGTGAATTGTTGGCGCTCGCGCTTCGGTGCACCCTAATGGTAGAGGAAGGATGTGGCTGACACTCGTATCGAATCACCGGGACATGTCTATTACAATCGGCACTCGACGAATAGCCACGGCTCTTCTGTCGGTATCCGTTGACTTGCTCTGCTACCCGATGCGTGAAATCTTAAATGAGTACGGTCACCAAACCAACGAAATTGATAAAAAACACACAAAACTTCTTAAGTATTTAGTAATTACGAGAATATCGTGTCCAAGTTTTATAAGAATAATTATTTTTATAGCCACTTGTCATTTTTAAAGAGCTTAAAATTCAATACCTGTTACTACTCATACATCATGAATAGTGATTTAATACCTTATCGCTTTTTTATTCGTCTTGTTGGTAGATGGTACATGGTTATGCAAAGGCCCAGGGTTTGATTCCCGACCGAAGTCAAAGAAGCGGATTAAAACACTGGTTTTCAGGATTTAGGTATTTATGTGAGTTCCTTGTGTATCTCTGGCATGTTGCAAGATATATTTTACTGCATTACTGTGAAAAATATGTTTAAACACTAATTTTTCCAAATAATTAATCCAGTCTGTGCAAAATAACATAGAATTAAATATATTATAACGAAATCTGAAAGTGAAGTAAACAAAAATAGTTTTGAAGAAAATTTATTTATTTAAAAATGCATATTTCGCTTGTGAAACTTTAAAATTTTTCACATACTTGAAACTTTGTAACTATGTCTTTAAAAAATTTAATAATTAGATACATTAATTAAATTCTTGTACCTAAGATATGTACCATAATAAATTCTAGTAGAGGTTTATTTTGTCTCGAATAAACTTTTTCCGAATAATTGAACTAGTTATTGATTTGTTCTTCTATATTATTTCGATGCACTTTTCGACTATAATGACAAAGTTAGAAATAACCTAAAACATTTCGGGAACCTACTTCTGTTACAAAATATATATTTATTACTTCTTACCATCGTATAGGGACTATGAAATGTTTTATATAAAAACTTTTTCATTAAAAACTTATTATATACTTAGACAATGTTTAAATGTATTAAATAAGTGTCCTGTTCCGAGGTTTTCTTTTATCGTTCTAATGAATACTAATAGAATTCAACGATGATCAAAGCATATCAGTATTACTTACCTAACAATTTATTATTAATTATTTTGTTTATTGACCGGTTTTCCATAGTTTACAGCTACATTTCTCTAATTATATAATTATTACGGTAATTGCTCTGGATAGCAGATAATCATTAGTAAGATTCATGGCTTATTAGTTACAGAGTTAAATTATTTCTGAACTAAAAATATGAGTTTGATTTTCATGAAGAATGCTTCTGCATAACGATATATCTTTGTTAAGAAGTAATTTAGAGAGTCAAACTATAGGTAGGTATATGTAGGAATTCAAATATAATTTACAGTTTTGATAATATGAATGCTTAAAATGGGAGGACACTAAATTTTAAACAGACTTATTACGTAGAACACAAGTAGGATTTTATAAGTAGCCTTTTATTTGAAGAGAAACAACGGTTCGACCTTTTTAAAAGTCTACAGATTTTTTATACTCTATCTCCTTATTGAAGAATCAGAGCTTCAATGCGTTATTCAGCACAGCCTTAGTTGATGTTGTTGATGTGTATCGATATGGGCTCTTTAGATCGGAATAGGTCGGAATTCTAAAATACTACCCCGGGTTTAAAGCTTGCAAAAACATGAACTATAGGTCCATGAAATGGTAAGAACTTTATCTTATTCAATGGTGAAATATTAAAAGTTCTAACGTCATATTTAAAAATAAAACTTAGAAGGTCAAATAACGATTCTTAGCAGTTCATTTATGAATATAAACATATAACTATAATCCAAACATAAATACAATAGCCGACGTATATGAAAATTTATTTTTCTCACATGATTACACTTTTTATAGATTAATATTTATAACATTATTTGGTTAATAAGAAGTAGCCCTACTAAAATGTTGTGAACTTTTTGTATTCAAGAAAAGCCTGAAATCTCAAAATAAGAAACCTCGTGCTCAAGTACGATAGATTAATATTGTAGTGTGACAATGCTTAGTGCAATTGTTTTCAAAACGAAATACGGACCTGTAGACTATATATGTATAATACATAATACATAGGTACACATGGGGCATTCCACGCCAAATAGGATGGTTTAAATTTTTTTTCAAAGTTTCCTCTATTTTCTAATATGTTTTAGTACTCCTCATATATATTTATATGATATATTTTAATTACTCGTTCAAAAGATTGTTTTTAGATTTTTGGACATGACTTTTTAAAGCCTTTTTAAATTTGATCATTTGGAATTTTTTTTTGGTTTTGCATGACTTTTATAGAAAAGAATAACTTAAAGATATTTCATAATTTATTTATAAAGATTTTTTAGTTTTAAACTTTTAATTCGAGTTTTAAACAATGAATGTACGCTTCGATTTGACATTCGAACTCACGTTAAGGATTTGAATTATGAAAAAGAACTTTTTTTTTGTTTTGTATGCTAGAATGGAACCCTCAATACGCGAGTCCGTCTCGTACTTGGAACATTTTTTTATTATATGAGATCACAATCAAGATACGATCCCGTATAAACAAACCTGAAGACAAATTTACGACATAAAATCAACTACACTATTTATAGCTTATCCACAGAAATTTATGAAACAGAATAATTTAAGCTAACGAGATATCATATTACCTACCTACAGTTTATGTTCAGAGAATATGTGTCGACTTAATAATAGCAGCTATTAATTATATACTGCGAAGCGTCCATTTTAGAAAGTATTATTCTTAAAGCGCATAGAGAGAGTCAGCAAAATAAATAATAATACAGTGCATTAAAATCAAATAAAACATATTTTAATATACACACGAAAAAGTATATTTAAAATCGTTGTGATAATAAGTGTACGGAAAATACAAACACAAAATTACAATAGAAATATATTCACAATCATTTAATACGTACAATTTGTGGCATAAGTTTTTTTAAATAAAGTGTTATTCTACTCATCATCAAAATTAAATCTTCTCATACCATCAAATCGAAAACCGTACGCTGGCGCATTCTTCACGTCGACCAGCGCCGGGTTACGGTGTTTGTAGAAACTACCGTGACCATGCGCTGGCCTCGACGATCCATTAGGCAAACCGTGTGCCGCTTTAGGATAAAACGCTTCAAACTCTCCGCTAGATGGCAGTACGCTTTTTAAGCTGTCATCCTCGGGATCGTATGGACGGCACTCTATCATCACCAAAAAAAACAAACTGCACAACAACCCGTAGAACACCGCTCGCATCTGAAAACATGCGATATCACATATAACGAATAACTAACCGATAACAATTAATTACGAAGCTTCATTTCAATTACGTACTGTGTAATTAGTGCTACACGATGAATAAACTAGTGGCTGTTGCGTAATATAACAGGTCTGCGTCGCGTCGAGCCGAAACTTGTACGAAATAACGTTGTGGTCAGCGGCAGTCAGTCACCTTGACGCTGAGCAATTCACTTATCTATGGCAATTCACATTTAAACTCGAAAATCATGAGACTGCGTCGCACGCGATTCCGTAATATCATACTTTCCCTTTAGTGCTATTGTTACAATGGTACTAACAGCGGTATTTCAGCCCGTTTAAACATTATTCGATTTGACGATATCAATCCTAAACATGTTTTTTTCGCCCGAAAGTAAAAGTAAATATGTTATAATTTTACAATTATTTTGATTAATTTAATTTGAATTAAAAGAATAATAACTATTGCTATTGTGTAAATATGTTTCAAAATTGTCGTCTATTTTATTGAAAAATTATATATTTTTGATGGCCGAGAAAGATAACGATATTTCATCTGATATTAACAATATTGTAATAAAATAACAACGATAAAATAACAGTGACCATCAAGCACAACCTTCATGCCGCTTCTGACCTACAAATGTATCAAAAGGCTCTCGGATCTAGATAACTATAGAAACACCGACCTATTCCGAAAACCTCACGTAGAAACATTACGACATTACACATTGTATAACGCAATTGATATTCGTGTAGCCACCGCATTCGGCCAACAGACCCTTGCATTTTTCACACTTTTCATTTAGCAGGATATAACGTGTGCAATAAAAACTAGTTTTGGTGTAACAAACAAAGCGGTTAAGCATCAGGAAATACTTGCAAAATAAAACATATTATTCCATAACTTATCTTTAATGAAAATATTTTTTTCCAATACTTATTATATCATAAATATAATTTATATTCAGGATACATAGTGCTGAATCCACAGGTATGATCGCTAAATAACGTATATTAAATATATGCTAATCTATATTCAATAATTATACACAACACTTGTAAATTCCATTACGGTTTCGTGTTTATATTCTGAGGAAAATATTACTTTAATATGATATTAACTACTCTTAGCGTTATATAATATCTCAAACAATTAATATAATAAACCAAATAATTTATTCATGTGAAATCAAAATCAGGTGCGATACATACACAGTATGCATAAAAATATCATAGCAATTAGTTCTGATCACATGTGACCAATTGTAAAAAATCTTACATTATATAATAAAATAAATAATAAAAACTAATAATATAAACAAATTAACAGTTGCAATTTAAAAACCAAGTACAATATATTCCAGTAACAATGAAACCGTTTACTTTTACATATGTATGTACTTACGCACAAAATTACAAAGCCTCACATAGTGCAAGAGATACTGTGTATATATTTTTAAATATTTTTTTTTTTTTTTTTTTTTTTTTATAAAAATCTATTTTTTTATTATATTTATTTTTTCTTATTATTTTGTTTTTTTTTTTTTTTCAAATTATTTATTATATTAAAAACAAAAAATATTTAATAATTTATAAAAATTTAAAAAAAAAAATTTTTTTTTTTTTTTTTTTTTTTTTTTTTTTTTATAAAAAAAAAAATTTATTATTTTTTATAATAAATTTATTTAAAAAATATTTTAAAAAAAAAAAATTTTTATTTTTTTTTTTTTTTTTTTTAATTATATAAATTTTTTATTTAATACAAAAATTAAATTTTTTATTTTTGTTTTTGAAAAAAAAATACCCTTATATTTCTTTTTTTTTAAATATTTTTAATGAATTTTCTCAATTTAAATTTTTAAAAAAAAAAATTTTTTTTTTTTTTATTTAATTAAAAAAATTTAAATTTTTTAAAATTTTTTAAAATTGGAATTAATAGCCTTCCTTTGGTGGATTTTTTTTTTTTTTATTTTAATCATTTTCCTTCATTATAAAAAAAAAAAAAAATCAAAAAAAAACCACCCTATATTATTTAAAAGAATACTAATTGTTCATGCATTAAGATTTTATTTAAATATATATTAGTAAATTCTTTTAAACACATTAAAGTATCTTAATACACCGTGCATTCAGGGTGCGTTCGAACGAACAATCGAAATAGTGGTATAACAGTTATCTTCCTTAATAATACATGAGAAACGTTACATACGTTGACGACAAACTAATAAACACAAATCCTTGGTAGTAAATTTCTTATTTTTCATTAGACTCCACATCCGAACAGCAATAATACAAAGCATGCAAGCGATTTAACATGCCTATTGCAATTTACTGAGTAATATAAAATACTATATAATGTAAGCCATAAGAATAATCTACTAGTCGTGAAATGCATAACGCCAAAGGATGCATATGAAGTTTTAAAATAAATAATGATGAAAGAATTTTGACGTTAAGCATACTAACAGGTAATATTATAAATACGAATGAGTTTATTTGTTACACTTTCACTCCTGAACTATTCGACGTCGCGAAATTTTGATACACGTTCTTAAGGGTACAAAAAAGGGACTTTTCATCCAGAAATCAAAAGTATTTTAATGCGACCGAAGCCGCGCGTAAAACATAGTAATCGATACAATCACGTTCACTATTACTGGCACCTCCAAAGTTTTTTCCAGAGAAGCCCTGGGCTCTAAAACGCAATAACCTACAAACTTGTTGTTCAATTACGAATTAATAACAGCATCCTGCAAGGTGGAATCCAGACTACTGTGGGTGGTACTTTGCGTAATATAGCTTGGTTGTTGTGCACAACTTACGTGATTTAGATTTCAAGATTTAGAATAAATCAGTGCATGAATTCTGAAATATCAAAATATCCTCCTAAGATATTTTAATAACATAGACACGATTTTGTTCTATCACTAACTCACAGGAATAATATGAAACAATAACGCATTTTACTAATGTGGAAGAAGGTATAGTCTATAAACAACAAAAAAACGAACTATTAAAATTTATTTACTAACCCCGTATCCTAAAAGAACCTGTTAAAAAACTTTTTTCACTAATGTGAATGATATACAATACATTTTTGAGTTTAGTTTTCCACCAAATATATATTGATATATAAAAACCAGTGTCGTTATGTATTCTCGAACTTAGATAGCTTTATAAAATTCACGTTAAGAGAAATATAATAAATACTGCTTTTGGAATTTCTAAATAATTTAATTATGAAATTATAAATACAAATGAATACGGAAATGTTATTAAGAGTCAAGAAAACTGTAAAGCATGTTGAATGTGAACTCTACCTTCATCGTTACTACATAAAACGTTTTATAAATTATTCTACATTGTCTTTACAAATTATTCCCACATTTTAAACGATTGATTAATAAATTTGTTGTCAGATAAAACCAAAGATATATCCAAAGATTGGTCTTAATACTCTGAACTGATACGTTAATACTTTCTATAAAAGATTACTATTAAATTAAAACGAACAATTATTGTAATGTCCAATTTAAAAAATATATATATTATATATTTATGACTTTCGAATTTCATGTATATTATTATGTATATTCTGTCGTCTTTAATCTGGCATATTATTGTTTACAAAAAAATTAAAGACGTTTTCTTTTTAAATGAATAAGGCACCTTGCACTAAATGCCTACTTATGTAAGGCACCTTGCACTAAAAACTTATTGATATTGCATTTTACTGCTCGAGCTTGTGATCAGTCAGTTTCTTTAAGTGCCAATTTCAAAGACAACAAAGCATAAAATCTAATACTGATACAAAGTTAACATGATATATAATCTATTGTCATTATTATTACAATGATATGAAGCAAAGCTACCTAAAAAAACATCGAGTATTTCATTTCTGTTTAACCTGTTTTCTATTATACAAAAGAGATTTATTTATGAGAACGTATCACTTTGGTATTATGAAAAGCGGCACAAGAAACACCTTTGACAAGTATAAACAGGAGTGTGAGGTTTTATGTAGATACAAAATTGCAATTTACATGTTTTCCTTCTCAGAACTGGCCACATATACAATTAAATGAACTGGACAATGAATTGTATTTAGGTAATGTTCGACCTTTCGGATTCACCCAGTTAGGTGTATTTCCTTCTTTTTTTTTTCAAGACACCCAATTAATATTTTACATGACAATTTGAGATCGCACATAAGCTAATGGCATGTGTTTATTGGATAATGATATAAAGTAATATAGATCATAATATTTTACATTTGAATGATCTCATAAACAATCATGGATTCTGGTAACAAGTCATCAGGCACGTATCTCATATAACTTTATTACAAAGGTATTTTTACTTCCAATAACTAGTAAACAGACACAAATAGCTTACTATGAAAAACAAGCATATTTATATATCATCGTATAGACATCTAACACACATTAAATTCAGTATTATTCGTTGATATATTTTAACAAATAATTGCACTTGTTTATATGTAGCAACATGACAATAATATATTATGCACGCTATGACATTGAATGGTAACTAGGCACGTTGCGTGGAAACAATTTTTGTACCATTATCAGCTGGAATTAAGATAATAATATTAAAATACGCAACGAAAAATAACACAATAACACCTGTACAGATATCGAAATAATCATACGTTTTTTCAATAATGTTAGCACATTATAATCTACTAGGCCTAATATAAAAAAATAAAGAATCCCATAGAAAAATAAATCGTTACTAAAACAAATATTATACCTAATTTTTCTATATTAAAATATCAAACTAAAGGTAATGTGTTTTTATCTATGAAGCTAGATTTCATATTATATACAATAACTAAGCAGTATTATAACAGTTATCGTTACGGCGACGATGGTAAGTGTTATAGGTAGGAAGATCTAGTCTATGTGAATATTCAGAAATTGTAAAAACTTTGGAATAATGTTTTTAAAGACTTTTAATTGTCATAAAGAGCTCCAACACAATTTTATTTAAAAAAAAAAAGTGGTTTGGCTGTGTCATGACACGGCCGTTTGTTGGACGTGAATACGTCTCGTAATCTGAGAACGCAGCAGAATTACCCCACAATGGCGGCGCTTCCCCATACACCGTGTGCGATGTGTCCTGACTTAGCGTAATCAATTCTTTGATGCTTTAACTATTCAATGGTATAATTTAATTTTAGATGCAGAGAATAGATTCGAAACTACATTGCCAAAACGTATCCCCCAATTTTGTTATCATTAGGTTTTTTGGATTGCCCCTGTATGGTAGCAAATTTAAAGACGTATTCACGTCAAAAACATTTTTCCAAATTAACGACATTTTTAAAACCAAATCCTCCTATCGTTAACGATTACCAACGCTGCAATAATGGCCCCTATTCAATAAATTAGCTATAGAAACCAAGTTAACCATCGATTAACTATGACAGAAAGTCACTAATCTATTTTAAATTAAACAACAATACTAATTTTATCGCAGTTATTATTTCTATTTCATTATTACGACTACAGTACCAGTTGTGAGTGCTTGTCAAATTGATACCGTATTATTAAAATCTGAAAAATATTACGTTTAAAACACTCAATTTTATTAAAAATATATGTTATCATTTATGCAGCAATAAAATGAGTAAGGCTACGTTGGTTTTATATATTTACGTTAATAGCGTACACAAAAATTTCTGTAAGCGCATATAAATCGATATAATCCATTTGTTTCACGGATTATCTTAATACAAAAATATGTCAGATCATATAAAGAAAAACACACAACAATTAACCAATTCCTGATTCAAATATTTGTACGTTAATATTCCTCAACCTGTGTCGTGACCCCCTAAAGTTATATTTTCGTTGTTTTTAATTTCTACGTGTGTGTAGGTCTATGCAGCTGTATAATTTTATATGTAGAAAGCCCGGGGGTTGTCATTTCACAGATTGAGATTAAGCAGTCTTATATGATATATGTTTACGACATATAATATAGAAGAATTTCCCACAAGAGTTATGATGATAACTATGATAACTATGCATATACTCACATGATATGTAATTAATACAAAAATATGTTTTATGAATTAACAAGTTTGTTGTGTAGCCAAACAAAGCGTTATTGCTTAAACATGGCGTTATCTTTTACCAATAAAACATTATTATAATAGCGGCAAGCTATAACGGCCGTTTTGACACATTACAATAGTGACGTGAGATGTAGATTTATGTTCGAAAAAATATATAATCAAACGCTACTTTGCTTTGCATTAAACATTGACTAGAGTTTGCTAGACGTGATAGTTGTGCTGGCCAGCGATCCTATATATATAATTATATAGGGCATAAATATATATAATTTTGAATTTTGAAAAATATAAATGCCGACTTCTGTGGGTAAGTAAGTATACTAATAATTATAATTCATTAAGAATTCTGTCAAGCGGTGCTCTTTATCTGTGAGTAAAAACGTGAAGATTTAATAGTTTTTTTTTTATTTCAGTTTTTAATATTTTAATAGTTTTTAGATAGATACATTGTATATAGTTGTAAAAATAAATTCATTCTGCGCCCTAAAATTATATATTAGATAATTTTTATGACTGGATAACTGCACATAATTATTGCAAAGAACACCAATTTAGGTTTTCAAACGAAATTATTAATTTCTACGAAAATTCATGAGCGAAAAAACCTCAAAACGACCATCATAGCGTGTCGCTATTGTATACGGCATATCTAATTATTTTCTAAAAAGGTATTTGTTTATGCGTTGCTTTATGAATTAAAAAACATTATACTATGATCTTACAAAAAGAACTCCTTATGCCATAATAGTTTGTTATGATGACAAATAAAAAATAATATTATAACAGAGGTAAATGTAATGATTTTAACACGGACACATTAATACGAGAGTTATGAATGCGTTATATAATTTTAACAAGGCTCACAGGGTCACAAATTTTGTAAAAAGTTCCCATTATAGTTTTTTTGTCTGTATTTATCGCGGAACTAACTTGAAAAACCATTAAAAATACTATATAATTATCTAAATATATTGTTCTGAGTATATTTGGATATAAACCTTAAGCGTTACGATAAACACGGAGTATTCTAATGGGTAGAGAAGTCTTTATCTGGACATTAAAAGATATGATAAAAATTGTGAAACTTTGCGAAACCACTTATTCTTACCTATTCCCAAATAGCTAATGCTAGAGATATCTTTGATACTTTCCTCATATAAGCTTTAACGCATATTATTTATACATAAAAATAAAATTAATTTTCCAACAAATATATTGGAATAACAAAATAAATATAGAAAAAACACAAAAAAATTAATAAGAGTTTAATATGATTGAACCATTGGAAATTACCCTTAAACTGTGGAATCCAATTCATAAGCCTATGAATAAAATAAAGTATCTAATTTAAAAAAATATTATTATGCCATTTTCAATTAAAGTAATTTACCAATTATTATTCCTGCTATGTATGCACAAATAATACAATACGATTAAACGTTAATTGTAAATATTTTATTAAACCTATAAGATGTGTGATTGTCGTTTATGCTTTTGAAACATATCTCAAAGAATTCAATTGAAGTCAGTGTATTTCAGAAGTAAAACTCTCGTGTTATTTTTTGATGTTGAAAAAATCTATTTCCATTCCAACGACTCAATTATTACTAGCGGGCCCTATCTACTGGTGAAAACCGTATGAAAATCCGTTCAGTAGTGTTTGAGTTTATCGCGAACAGACAGACAGACAAACGTAGCAGAGGACTTTGTTTTATAATATGAAGTGATAATATTAACGACTAGCCACAAATTGAAATTTCATCCACGTTATCATGAATAGTAGTAGAGGTCATCTACTGTACGGTTTTCGGGTATGTTTTTTTCACGTCTTAGGAGCGTACGACGGTGATCACTTAGAATTAGGTGAACCGCATGTTCGTTTGATTCCAATCGCATTAAAAAAAATCTACCCTCCTTTCTACAGAGTGAAACTTTGAAAATATTACACATTCGAGTCAGTGATTACAAGTAATCCAGACTATTAATAACAGTTTCATCTTGATTCATTCACACTTTCCACTTATGTGTTGTTATGATGTCATATTTTCAAAGATACTCTGGTTCTAATAACAATAATTATCTTGTAAAATATTGTAATTAAAACGCTATTAGAAATCATTAAAAGAAACTACCCATCGCTACTTATCAAAGATAATTTACGGGCCTTTAATTGATATTTTAACCAAATCACTAGTCGGATTACACTTTGTGATCTGAACCAACGATTATTTCCTTAAAATATATAGGGGGAAGTCCCGTAACGCCGAACGGCACCTACCGCCGGACACTTGTACTATTTGATCAAGTATAAACCTGTTCGATTCAGTACAAGTGAGTGTACATGACAAAATAAAGGCGCTAAATCGAGGAGAAGTAACTATGAAATCAAAGTTGGGTAGGTTCACTAGCACTTTCTCAGCAAGTATGAACAAGTCTTGGTGGACCATGTTAAAAATTTATTTAACATATGTATGCCATGCCGCTCATAAAAAATGAGTTTCTGAAGTTAGCCTACGACTTAGCTGAAGTCATGACGATTCCTCATCGATATAGTAAAGAGAAAGGCAACGCTGGTAAGCATTTTTACTACGGCTTCATGAAAGGGCAATCTGACATTTCAGCAATTAAAACCAAAGGAAAGAGCGTAGACAAAGGAAACCAAGCGAAAAACGTGAAGTCTAAAAGATAAAACGGTAATAAAGTAGAACCATCAACTGAAACATCTAACACAAGCATTAAATTAAAAGCGTAGTAGATTAGACTAAAGCGTAGTTTGATTACAAGACACTGACGAAGACTGGATCCAGTGCTCATCCTGTTGTGAATGGGTACATAAAGCATGTCCAGACGTTCCAGAGTGTGAATATGGCTATATATGTGATTATTGCAGGTTATTCTGAAATATCCGATGCTAGGGGTATGGTACAAATATTCGTCCGCTACTAGGTGCCACTTTTATTAATTACATTTTTGTTACCAAAGTTTGATTGATGGTATTAATTATTTTTAAGCAAAGGTTGTGTTTGTTTTTAATTTAATTTGATTTCTAACTTTATGATCTACTGTAAGCTATTAAAAAAAACATTCCTTAAAATATTGTTTTATATTATTAATAAAAACCTTAGGATGTCCGCGACTAGGGGACTTCCCCTTATATATGTCTATATTAACCGACTTGTGACGAAATACAAATCTCTAATGTGTTCCCATGTACCACACGAAATGAAGTCCTTGTAATTAGCCCTATTTTAGCTCAATTAGTTACCAGTTAAACATATTTTAAAGCGTAATATTTTATTTTTTTATTATGCCCTCGATTTACATCCATAAATACTTTGAACCTTAGCTTTTATAAATATAATATATATTATTTTTGTTATTTGAACTCTCATCATAGCACAAGTTCGTAATACCGTTAATTTACTAGAGATCTCATAAAACTATTGTTTCATTAACAACAAATATAATCTAGACGACATCCAGAGTTACCAATTTCACCAAAACAGAATGTTATAATACTGTAAAAGTTTTACAAACATTATTTTGGCTTGTACTCAAAAATATAGTGGTCTTTTATTATATGGAGAGTAAAATTGCAAAATTACAATTATGTAACATTATCATTTAATTTTTTTAATCGATTTCATTTAACTATTTAATCTTAATTACTCAAAAGCGTAAAATCGATTTTTAACAGTTAATTACCTACGAAATAAATAAATGCAAATGTTTGACTACCTAATAAAATACACTACATAATATGTTATTCATATTTCAGTCGCGATTATTCGTAAACAATAACATCGGTTCATATTTATACGGGATAGAATCAAATGACGCTTTTATAAAGCATATTAGTAACTTGTGTTGGATATAGAAATTAAACTATAATATTGCTTGCTCGTCTGTATATCAGACTGACCGGCCGGATGAAAATTAGGATAATTATTATTTACTAAAATTGTTACTATGCTAATCAAATTAATGCCAGTGCAAACATATACAGAGCAGCAGTTGAAACTGTTTTGACACGTAACTAAATCTACTTATACGCTATATAAATAACTTTCTACTTTTGTTTTAGGCGATGGTTGGGTGAAAGGCGAAAACCAGAGTATTGAAAATCGACCAAACACCGATTGTATACTCTTCCATCGAGACTTGCGGACCCAGCGCGCTTGCTCCTTCTTCAGTTGCTCGATACCCTATAAAACAAAAACATATTTAGAACGAAAATTAAATAATTAATATTATAATAATTCTATAAAATTAGATAATTAAATATATTAAATGTATTCGAGCAAATTAATTATGTAATAAAAAAAAGAACGTCACTAGAGTTACATGTAATAAAATCCTTAATTCACTAGAGTTACATGGAATACATTCTTTAACTCAATAAAGTTACATGGAATAAAATCTTTAATCCACTAGGGTTACATGGAATAAAATCTTTAATTCAGTAAAGTTACATGGAATAAAATCTTCAATTAACTAGAGTTACATGTAATAAAATCTTTAATTCACTAGAGTTATACGGAATAAAATCTTTCATCCACTAGAGTTACATGGAATAAAATCTTTAATTCACTAGAGTTACATAGAATAAAATCTTTAATTCACTAGAGGTACATGGAATAAAATCCTTAATTCACTAGAGTTACATGGAATAAAATCTTGAATTCACTAGGGTTACATGGAATAAAATCTTTAATTCAGTAAAGTTACATGGAATAAAATCTTCAATTCACTAGAGTTACATGTAATAAAATCTTTAATTCACTAGAGTTACATGGAATAAAATCTTTAATTCACTAGAGTTACATGGAATAAAATCTTTCATTCACTAGAGCTACATGGAATAAAATCTTTAATTGACTAGAGTTACATGGAATAAAATCATTAATATCTCAAGTAATTGGTTTAATTTGATCTACATTTTTACCCAACTTCAAAAAGGAGGAAGATCTGAATTTGGTTGTATTTTTGTTGTATTTATTTGTTACCTCAGAACTACGTCATTTATAAACTGATTTGGTAAATTCTTTTTTTACTATAAAGGGAATATTTTCAAAGAAGTTCCTTTTTCATTTACATTGGAGCTTCGCTTTCGAAGATATAACAGGGAACTCCTCAAAATCGAATAAGAAATATATCTTGATTGAGAGATATTGAAAGGTTTATGATAATCTAGGACTAGATAGATAGATACCTACTTAACCATGGACACAGATATTCTGATTCATGCATCAGTTTGTATCATATAAAAATTAGTCCTGTATTTACTTATGAAACATCGCAAGCCACAAGTCAGTGATGTGCAATGTGTGCATTATTCTCACAGTAATACCAGTGTTTCTCTAACTAATGCTGATTTAGAGAAAACCAATGGTCATTTTAATTAATATTATAAATGTAAAATTGCGTTTATTTGTTTATTTATTGCGCTTTCATGAATGAACTACTCAACTGATCATCATGAATTTCAAACACCATGTCAGAGCTCCAGAAAAGAATACGAGTACATTTCATTCATAAAAACTGTAATATTAATGTACCCGAGGGTTAAATAAACTCTACAATAACTCGAGCGAAGCCGCGACTAAAAGTTAGCTCCACATTCTTCTATGTTACTCGACATTATATGAAACGCTCAGCAAACTTATATTACCTATAATGTGTAAATTAAAATCAAATGTTAATTCAAATAACAGCAAGATATACTTACGGTCTCATCATTCCATATTGCGTGTAACTGTGTGCCGAGCATAACTGCTGTGAAGATAGCAAACAGCAGAGCTTCGGCAATCAGAAATAATAACAATACGACGGTAGCCGGCGGCGAATATGCACTGCAATCGCGCCATTCATGCCTTATGCAGGTAGCGAATTGATAGATCGCTAGGCAGACCGCGTGAATTGATATTGCTGCTATATAGAACTGAAAAATTTATATTTCTATTTTGTAATATGTTGCATATCTATTCTGCATTTTTGTGAGCAAAGAGTTATCTAACTATACTTTATACTTGATGGCACTCAAGTTATTACTTATATATTTAATTTTTTGTAATATTCATCATTTTGACCAAAATCTCACCTAATATTAAATGATGATATGATGTAAGATAGTTAATATGTTAAGCCTAGACGCAGAATAACTTGCAAGTGCAACTATGGAAATATACACACAGTTACCTGGTAGTTAGCCATGCGAACTTAGAAAAAGGTTAACAACACCTACATAATACATACAGTATATTATTAAATGAACATAAACAGAAACATATCAAATTAATGTTTTAAAAAATATGAAATTAGTATTCACACTTTAAAATCTGTATGTTAATATCATAATTGATTTATTTGTGTAGTAAAAATACATGGCATGACAATGAGAAACTATTCAGTAGTTAATTTATAATAAAAAAAAACTTTGAACTAGCTAACTAGTAGGTAACAGAACATACAGTTAATTTAAAATAAAATAGATAGATTAATCTAAAAAGAAAACTTGTCTAGGAGAATAAAAGAAATCACTACTTACCGTAAATAAAACAAAATATTTTTGATTATTTTCTCCAACACAGTTGTTAACCCAGGGGCAGTGATGATCCATTTTTCTTATGCACCGCTGACACACAGAGCAATGATGAGCCCGCTCTGGTTTAATACTGCAGCATTTGGTGCACTTGAAAATAACTTGCCCTTCACGGAAACTCATTTGTTTTATCATTTCTTTTGTTGCATTACCTTTGGGTACTGCACCCTACAATGCAGAAACATTTTTTACTTTATTTTACCAAAAAGATTTCCAATAAGTGAAGTGTTCTCTATGGAACTTTGAGATTATTATATTAAAATGAATAGTACATATTGTTGATATTTTTACCTACAGATTGAACCAAATAACCAAATAAATTGACGTGATCAGAATATAAATATAGGCGATTAACATAAATACTGAAGTACCATCAAACAGGATATGACAATCTCTTATGTAACAAATACTTTATTACTATTTGTGTATTTCATCTTTACACATGTACTAAACATCTACTAGCAGTTTTGATAGTTTTAAAATCTATCAACTATTTAATCTAATATATTTCTACTATCAATTTTGGTTCACTGCTAGTAGGTGCAAAAAATTAAAAGGTTCCAATTTAATATATTTGTCAAGTATTCAAAATCATAATGTAAGTATTAAACAGAAATGTAACTATTTTATAAATAACATTTTTATTTTATAAATAGAACGATGAACTGTCCATACTCTCCAATTTGTTCTTAAACACTATACATGTATATATATATCAATTATTTTATTAATCCTAAGCGAACGAAGGCCGCCACACTTGTGACGTTATAAATATCCTAAAAATCGATTTCAGATATTCTGTTAGGTTCGGCTTAAATTATGCACGCTACTATTAACAGCGATCGGCAATTGTTTCTTGACGTATTCGAGTGCATTTTTCTTCATTCATGAAAGAGACTACTTTAGTTTCTATAGGTCAACAAAGTTTGTTAACATCATTTCTGAAGATCAATATCTGTTTATACACTACCTATTAATGATAATATTAATGAATTTTCATAAAATCCAATAAAGCGATAATAATTATGCACTTTTTTCGCTGTGGAAACAAAGCACTTAATTTTTTTATCCGTCAATCATCTTATTTTTTTTATTGTGAAACTATGCCTGCCTTGGTTAAGGGTTAAATTAGCATTTATGTATTCCAAATATTTAAATATAGAACATATTTAACTATTTCGTCGATCAATCAATCATTTGAGGATAATTACTTTTAAAAGTAGCAGAATAAATATACACTTACAGGATCAGTAAACATAGTTCGAAGATGAGATGCAAATGCCAGAAATGCCAGACTTTGGAATATGAAAATATTGGCATAGCTGTAAAAGGGGTAAGTCGACAGACCAGGCAGAAGCATAACCATCATAACAACAAACTCTGCATACAATATCAGTAACCATGTTAAGACTGCACATATTATACCACAGATATCCTGAAACAATATTTCATAGTTTAATTTATTCAGACAATTAAAGTTATTCTCCAAATTTATAAAATGCATATATCACTTGTTTACACAAGGAAGTGTTAGTCAAAATACGACCTTCCTTCATTTAACTAATTGTAATACTAATTATGTGATTAAATTATAGTTACAAGTCACATCACATTTCTAGTTCTTTCTCAAGGTCACCCATACCCATCAACACCTAATATTTGTTTAC
The DNA here is from genome assembly GCA_036509395.1 of Antheraea yamamai. Classification (NCBI taxonomy): domain Eukaryota; kingdom Metazoa; phylum Arthropoda; class Insecta; order Lepidoptera; family Saturniidae; genus Antheraea; species Antheraea yamamai. The sequence goes on from AP028424.1 coordinate 11,303,412, forward strand.
TGTGCAACTATTTACAACAACTTCAGAATAAACTAAGGGTTTAGGATGACCTATACTTGTAATAATCTATACTATAATAAAACTGTAACAAAGCCAAATCTATACAAAAAATATTTTTTGAAAATTTTGATCAGGGTAGACTTTGTTACCGATATAGAAGCCAAAAATAATCCTTTTAAAATTTTTGTCTGCCTGTCTGTCTGTCTCTCTGTCCCAGTGAACATGTATCACTCTGAAAATACTGAACCAATTTTGACGAAACTTGACACAGTGATAACTAATATTACAAGGATACATCTAGGATATTTTTTGTTGCATAAAACGCAAGGGGTTCTCCAGAATAACGAAAGACAAAAATTTGTAGTTAATGTAACTAGACTTTTTTGCGACACCTTTTAACAAGAGCCAGCAACGTTGGAAGAACGAGAATTTTAGAAAAGCTGGTGCTTTAATATATTTTCCTTTATGCCCTTCCAAACAGGATTCAGGATACCTGGTAGCCAGTTAACATTGTGTTTTTTAATGCGCATCACACCTTTACAGGTCTAAATTTTTTTTCAATAAATTTTAAACTCTATTAAAAACATGAATTTATAGCTATTACTAACATATTTCTAGTCATTTTTTTTATATACAATAATGTGCCCGATAATATACTGTATAAATAAAAATAATAAATTTCAAACCATTTTATTTTTTCCATTGCAAAGAACACATTTCATTTTATTAACCATTATGATATTAAAATTTCACCGTGAACAATGAAAAAGAACGATAAATGTAAACATGTCACTTGGGACTGACGCCATCTTAAATACCTGCGTCGATAACATACGCTACCACAATTATCGCTATCTTTATCGTGTAGCCAGTGCTGCACTAAACTATAGCTATAGCTAAGTTATTCTATACACATATTATTTTTATAGCAATAAACCAGTCTGACTATTGAGTAAATAACTGAATTAATGACTGGAAGATTAGATTTGGACTTATTTATGTCTAAAATTACGGCTATCCAAACATGCATCCAAGCATGAAATTACTTTTATTTTTATTTACAAAAAATAACATCGGGTTTGGCAGTGATAAATTCATGTTTTAATAACGTTTAAAAGGAAAGTTTTACTGAAAAAAAAAGTTTCCTAAAATTACTTAAATATCAATATTTTTGCCTGTAAAGGTGCGTTATGTGCGAATAAACGCAACGTTTACCGGCAGCCAGGTAGCCCACACGCTGTTCGGAAGAATATAAAGATATATAAAAAACTGGCTTATTAATATTCGCTCTCGAAACCATTGCTAGGTCTTAATAGTTACAGGCAAGTGACAGTTGACGCGTTAGGCTCATATCTTTTTAATATTTATATTTTTCTTCAATACAATGGAGTGTGAAGTTTTAATACAAGTTGAAAATAGTTATGATAAAGTAAGTGGTAGAGATGATTATTAAATTTTATTTTTACGTATTGTCCATGTTTAGAGTCTATGTGCAGTAGGTTAGGTGCCGTGACCGAGAAAAAGAGAGTGAGAGAGAGAGTGTATATAATATATAAACTCATAAAATGTTCATTTCAATAACAAACCAACTCAAGGATTACCTATTGATATATTATTAACTTTTATTAACTTGATTATCCCACATCATTTAGTGTTTAATTTATAATTATTTATTTTATAAATATATTTTATCGTTTAATTTATAATTTAACTCTATCAACTTGCTATTTTATAATGTGAATTATACTGACTCTATAGTAAACGTCTACAAAAAAGCGAAAGGAACTTCGTTCCAACCGGGGGTCCATAGGCCCCTCAAGGTTTTTCTTCATTACCGCCAATATATATAGGTTAGTTTTTATCTTAATTGAACCCGGTAGATGATGCTATGAACGGGTTCTAGTCTTATTTTAAAAGATTTCTCACATACCATCTGGGTATACGTTTGAGTGAGTCCCTTGATAATTTGTATTCACAATTGAAAACGATACGTGTGGCTGCAATCGGGTTTTAGGTTTATTAAAATTTTTCGCGTTTAAAAATACAATTGAAACTGTTGATAACCGATTTGGTGCAGACGAAGTTGCACGGGTCAGCTAGTCTAATATAAAGTTGTTGGAATTTTATTAAACTAAATTTTTTATAAGCACTACAGAGTATAAAGAAATTTTGTGAACAAATGTAGTTTTCTTTCAATAAAATATTTTTATTCTTCTGTACATGATATATTTTTAGGATAATAAGCAACCCACGCGAAGTCGTGGGTATCAGCTAGTATTTAATATATCTTCAAATTTTAAATAGACTCAGTGTATGTCTATAATGAGAAAATCTGTAAAAGACCAATGATCAAAGATAAACATTATTAGACTTATCATTACATAGTATAAAACAAAGTCCCCTACCTCATCTGTCTGTCTGTCTGTTCGCGATAAACTTAAAAACTACTGAACAGATTTTAATGGGGGTTTCACCAGTGGATAGAGGGATTCACGAGGAAGGTTTTGGTACATAATTTGTCAAGGATTTTTTTTATAATCAGGGCGGGACAACGTCTGCCGGGCCGGCTAGTCAATCTATAATTAAGAAATAACTAATATACCTACTACTCATAGACTAATTATTTACTACCTAAAATTATTTTTACATAAATTTACTTTTAAATAATATAAGTAGTTTAAGCTTTATCTCTGTGTGGACACATTGTTAAGCTTCAGTCTTGTATATTTTTCATTATCCCTATTTTTTGTTCCTTTTTACTGTTGTCTATTGTTTTCTATATAAATATATATGAACTATATATAATTAATCAATACATAGTTAAGATCACAACTTTATTTTCTATGTGTGATCATATAAAGGAAAATAGAAATAGTTTCTATAATCATATAGTAAGTTGGAAAACAGCACCAGTGACGGAGAAGTTGAGAAGTAATAGGTTAGCATGGTATGGGCATGACATGAGGAGAGATGAAGACCATGTAACTAGAATAGCTTTGAATATGATAATCGATGGATATAGTAGAAAGACTGAAAAACGTATGGTTAGATTGTGTGTAAAATGATATGCGTGTGAATATTGAGGTGACATCTGATAGGCAAGAGTGGAAAAGGAAAACATGTTGTGCTGACCCTACTTAGGAAGGATAAGGCTAAGAAGATGATGTGTGATCATATATGTTAATATGAGTGACTATAATATAATAGGTCTTTACCTATGAAATTGCCATTCTGCAGTACTGGCCATTTCAAATCAAAATAATTTTTGTTTGGCTAAGAATTCTAATTTCAAATTAATTTTATTTTAAAAACATGGAATTCTTTTTCCAAAAGTAGTCATTTGTTTATTGATTAGTGTTACATTTTCATCCCATTTCAATCTTTTTTGTCATCATGGATACGTTAAAAATTCAAGGAATTATGGAATATCAGTACCGTCATGGCAGCAACGCGACACAAGCGGCACGCAACATCAACGATGTTTACAGAGCTAACACTACAAACCAACGCACCACCTGTTATTGGTTTGCTCGCTTCCGTTCTGGGAATTTCGACCTGAAAAATGAACCTCGCGGTCGTCCGAAGACTTTGGTCGATAATGACTAATTAAAGGCGATTGTGGAAGCTGATGATATACAATCTACGGCTGAATTAGCAGCAGCTTTCGACGTTAGCGTCAAAACAATATTAGTCAATTTGCGTCAAATTGGCAAGGTAAAAAAGCTTGACAAATGGGTGCCCCACGAACTCAATGATCGCCAGCGCGAAGTACGCGTCCAGACGTGCTTTGCACTGCTCAACAGACACACAAATGAAGAAATTATGAACCGCATTGTTACCTGCGATGAAAAATAGATTCTTTTTGATAACCGCAAGCGCTCAACAAGTTGGTTGGATCCTGGATCAGCACCTAAACAATGCCCTAAAAGAAAACTTACCCCTAGAAAAGTGATGGTCTCTATTTGGTGGTCTAGCATCGGTGTGATTCATCACAGCTTCTTACCAAACGGGGTGAGCATTACTGCAAATGTGTACTGTGAAGAACTGAACACAATGATGGAGAAGCTGGCACATCTCCAACCAGCATTGGTCAATCGCTCGTCTCCGTTGCCCCTGCACGACAACACACAACCTCATACTGCACAGCAGACGGTCTCCAAGTTGCAAGAACTGGGGTTGGAAGTTCTCCGTCATCCGCCCTACTCACCAGACCTTGTGCCTACAGACTACTACTTTTTCCAGAATTTGGATAACTCCTTGGTGGGAAAAAAATTCAATACCTGGGAGGCAGTACAAAATGCCTTTGAAGAATTTGTTGCCTCCCGTCCAGCTGATTTCTTTAAGAAGAGCATCAATAAACTGCCACTGCGTTGGCAAAGATGCATTGATTGCATGGGTGATTACTTCGATTAATACAAATAAAAATACATGAAAAAAATTCGTTTCAATTTTTTCATACAAAACGGCAATTTCATAGGTAAAGACCTAATATAAAATAACGATTTCCTAAATAGTTTTGTATGGTATAATTTAATAATTTATCTTATAACAGAAACATAGATGATAGATCCATAGGAATTAAATTAAACCAAAAGAGACATAGATACCTTTATACACCAAGCTTTGCCACCGCAGCATCGATTGTGCATATCCTTATCAGGTGGGCTTAGCACCATACACTCAGAGTCTATCTGATACTGACTTTCCATATCATCTTCATCAGATGTGTCATAGAATTCACGTATCATTGAATCCTTTTTGAATCTAAAAACATATTTTATGTATATATTCCATAATTACACAATATTCAACATATTTATTATTAAAAGAAGTAAAGATTGTCTGTTTGTAAAAGGAAACCTCTGAAGGAACAGATTTGGCTTATCTTAATATATATATTTCTTGTGTGCGTGTGTATGTGACTGAACTCCTCCTAAACGACTGGACCGATTTTGATGAATTTTTTTGTGTGTGTTCGTGGAGATTCGAGAATGGTTTAGATTCACAATTGGACCCGGCAGGTGGCGCTGCGATCGACTTTTAGGATTTTTTTTGTTTTCAAGGCAGGACAACGTCCGCCCGGTCCGCTAGTCTCTCAGTAAAAAGCTACATTTTATTAAGTTAAATGTGACATTAAAGAGTAAAATCTCTTGTTAAATGATTAAAAGAATAAGTTTATTCAGAAGTCTTATTTCTACTTCACTAAAAGCTCATTTATTGTGAATAAGAAAACTTGGATAATTCATTAGGCACCTCTGTAGTCAAATTTATTATTTATTGCTTTGATAAATAAGTGACATCACAAATTAGGGCTTAATGTTACCTGAACTTCAAAAGTAGTAGTGGGATGTGATATTTGATATGTTTTATTAGTTTCATATAAAGTTATAAATATAAAATTACTTTTGTTTGAGTAGTTATGTTGGATTTTGGAATAGACATTGTTTGTGTTATAGAATAGGCCATAACATATTTTTCATAGCATCTAGAGAAGCAGAAGGGCAATGGACATAAGTTATATATAATATTAAACAAATAAGAAGTTAAGAAACTGACATGTTTAGATACTATGGCAATTTTAAATTAATATATATTGAGTATGTGCAAGAATTAGAAACAAAAAAAATTTCAATACAGATATTGCCATATAACATTATATTTGTAAAGAAATTTAATAGAGTTGAGCTATTTACTCCTTTTTCAAATAACATAACTGTTGATTTAGTGAATAATTTTAACCAAGATCCTTACATTTCATATATGACAGACAATATAAGAAAAGGAATATCTTAATCAATAACTTACTTTTCTCATTTACTAGATTGATAAATTAATATAACTAATGGAGACTATTTTTTTTATTTTTTTTTTTTCGAAGAAACAATTATTTTTTTGTTTGCCTAATTTAATTATTACTATGAATTATTAAAAATATATTTTACAATTTATAACTGATAATATAAAAAGCTAATAGTTTTAAAACAGATGATCATAATTACTCATCTGTATAAATTCATAACACAATTATATAGTACAATTTCATAACAATAATTAATTAGTAAACAAGTCAGTTTAAAACGTAAACTAGAGTTACTTTGACTATACTATACATATAAGTAAAATGTTTATCAAATGGTGTTGATTAAAAGTTAACTATCAAACTAAGTTTCATTCTCATTCCTGTTTTGCTATAAGTTGTAAATCAGATATCATTACACCCATACACAACAACATAAACAAACAAAAATAAGAACTGATTCATAAAATCCAAGTGCACCGCATAGTTACAATTTTCCTTTACGCATTTTCGAGTTCCATTCTATCATTACCTGTGATTCACAAACATTTCTTTACGATACAATGAATACTGCGGCATAATAACTGCTTTCTATAGAAATATTATAACGTATAATAGACCACCACTTTTAGGCACGCAAAGCTTTAAAATACTAATACGACTTTTTTTTCACGCTCAGGCACAGATGTTTATAATAATTCGTCCGATTTAGCTTTACAAATATAGAGGATAATTCTAATAATATAAGAACAAGTTTATACAGGATTGACGGAAATAATTAACTTTGCTTACCTTAAAATCAGAGTTAATCAACTGTATAAGACATTAACCAACCCAATGCTGAGTGTCAGGGTGAAGAAAGTTTTTTCTGGACATACATTATTAAATTTGCAATATTTGTAAGTTAACATTAGTTATTAGCAATTTGTAAAATATAGATTTCTATCTTATATTTAAATCTATGAATTTATCTTACACAATAAATTCAAAATCAATAAATGAAATCGTAAACTAAAGGCTTCTTCTGACTTTCTCAGTTTTCCCAGTCAGGTCAATCAATGCAACAGGTGTTGCCAGTAAGAAAGCAAGAGGGTGTTACTAGGTAGAACTTGGAAAAAAATTTTAAAAAAATACTAGAGATGCGGATTACCGTGTCAGCTATTTACCAAGTTCGCTTATTGACCTGGGTATCGTTCAAACTGTTAGTTTTATAGTCTAAAAACATTTAAGACAGAAAAAAATCCAATGTCATTTAACCGTGCCTTAAAAAACGATACTTTCCCATTCATTTAACATAGTGTTATTGTAAAGATTTTTACTAATAGATTTTAACCTTATCAAATTATTTCAAATTTACCAACATTTTACACAAACAATTTTTTTTATGCATTATATTTGTGTAGTAATACGTTGGTAGTTACATTAAAAATAAATTTAGTCAAAAATAGTATATAGCGTTCATTAATTTTTATTTGTCTCTGATGTACATACACAGAATAAGGAATACAGCGTACATACGTCAATGAACTCCAAATGAACCCAACAATTGCAATTATTTGTTTTGTCAAAATAACATGTAGCTAACGTATCTATAATAGAGCTTTTAGTTATAATATCATTGACTAATAAGTGTGTTAGAGGTTTTATGACGTGATTTGTTTGGGGATTCTAGAACACCACTGACCTATTATTATTACAGTACGACCAAATCTTTACGTTAAGAATGTTCATATGAAACAATATCGATGTTTTTATTGGTATTATGTATCGGATTGATATCTGATGTTAGATGATATCTTGAAATAAACATTTATATTGTATAATATTTGTGTATGTATGTACGAACGTGAGTAGTTATACTTCTTTAGTTTTAAAAAGGTATTAATTTCAACTGATATCGTTTTAATTTAAAATATATGATTAACTTTAAAAGGCTCTTTTAATTTAATTTTAATATATATCTATATATCTGTACACAGAATCAAGTAAGATACCAAAGAGAAATAGAATAAACTATTTATCAAATAATAATGTAATAATAATAATTTATACTCTAAAGAAACAAAAAGAGTACATACCGACAGTTAACCTAATATCTATAAACCCACGTTAACAAAAATTAGAAAGAAATCAGTTTCAACACGAATATTCATAATAAATTATCATTCACCGTCATGTATCATAATCAGACACAAATATATACAAAAATACACACACACGCACAGACACATATAACACAAATAGAAATATAGGAAAAATAATATTATGCCCATTTATTTAAATTACGCATTGTAGATTTATATATATTTGAATAAGTACCTTGAAATAGTTAATAAGTCTTCAACTAACTTCATGGTATCGATTCTAAGTGTCGGAGTAAAATTTTTGTTGCATCGTTTTTCATAAAATTAAAGATACAATCAGTATTAGGACAATTACCATTTTTTTTTAATTCTCAATATTTTTTATTTAAATATTCCATAAACACTATTGAGCTTTTAACTTATAATCTGCTAGTTTGTGAGATAAAACCGCTATTGAAAACGTTAACTTTCTATATCATGTATGTACGTTTGCCACCATAATTAAATATTTTTAAGCGATATTATACAACTTTGCAAAGCACTCTCCCGAAACGATTGTAAGAAATCGCTTGTATGATGCCACCACATTTATTCATGTTTCATTCTCACGATTTATTACAACCACTAAAATTAAAATATGTTAAGAGACAACTTGCTATCATTATTAGTTTTCCGCACCGAAAGTACTCGTGTTGATCAGTCCAGAAACCAGAGCCCAATGAAAAACTTAGTTTCAAATGACGAAATTAAAATTGTGACCATAGTGTCCAATTTTATCGATTCCAATCGAATGCTTTGTTTTGCGCAATAAAAACAGAGTGTCATCATCGAGAAAAATTGTATATCGGCTAAAATAAATCAATTTTTATAATAATATTGAAAATTTGAAATAATGGGATTAATTCGAATTTTGCTATAATAAAGTTTTAAAGATATCGATATCTATCGAACATCTCTAATTTACCTATCTTGCCACTTTGGATTATATTGGAAAATATGTAATAATGTTTGAAGAATATCACCAAAAAAAGTTTCAATAATAATTTATTACATTTTTTTAGTTACATTAGTCCGTATTATTAAAATTAAGCTCTTTCACATATGTTTTAAATTTCTAAAAACTGTTGGATATCCTATGAATAGAGGTTGCTTATAAAATCGTGTAACCTCACTGTTGGACTCTGCGTTCGTGGATCTGAGAGAAATTAACCATGCCTCCAGTAAGAAAATCAAATTCCATTTATAATAACTTATATATAACCCACCCTTACAAGAAATTAACTTTTGTAATATTTTGACCGAAACTTTCAAGTAATTGATTTTTATAAATATATCTATTATAGTAGTTTCAAATAAACATGTACATAAAATATTTTTAATAATGAGTAAATATAACATTGAATTAATACAAGAAATTAATTATTTCAGAGGTAATAACAGCACATATGGAAATATATGATAATACATACTTGATATTTTGTACTTTAGATTATTAAAATATTTGATCAATATATGTTAGACAACATTAATTGTACATACGATATAAGTAGCCATAAGATTAAAAGAAACACCTGTTATTTGAGCTGGGCCACCCTATTGTATCATAACTACTCTACATAGCTTAAAAATCGATTACAGTAAAGTATTTTGTGTTCGACAGATATCAATTTTGTAATAAACTTAATGAAAACATGTGATTTTTTTTAAATCCAACAGATATTAGAGAACTTCGTAACTAACTAATATTGTGGTATAAAAAATCTGATATCCTATTATAAATTGCACACAGTGTTTGCTTTGAAGTTATAAAAACGGATTAGTATGTAGTAGTCCGGTGAAGCTGTAAAAAGCTTGTCAGGTCAATAACATAGTCTGTTCGAAAAACAAAACAAAAAGTTTAGTATGTGTACATCTATACTAGTATATAATGTAGTACTCTACAAAGATACATAATTATTTGGATTACCTTATCAATATTAATTAACAATATAATAAACTTTCTAGTGTACCTATTTGAGTTGGTTATTTTTTGCCAGCTCGCACTATCACAGTATTGTATTATTTTATGAAAGATAATCCCTGATATCTTTTATGACAATCTTCATAATCTAGCGATCAAAGGCTGCAGAACTGAGAAACTTGTAGCATATATCCCGCTACATGTAAATGGTGGCAGAGATTGATATAAACTAGTGATTGCTTAGTAGGTAATATTCAACCTTGTTTAAATTTTAAAACTTTAACTGCCACCTCGTAATCACATATTTCTTTTAGGACGCCATGGATGAATTTTTACAAGCATAAAAAGATCTAGCGCTTTAGTTGCCAATTATCACTGTGAAGTCACTTAGAGAAACAATGGCTGGTCATATATTACCAACATGGTAGTCAAAGTCTTCGGAATAAAGAAAATGAGAAACAGATGAAGAAATATTCTTAACTGTTTCCCTTCTGCATTTTTATACAGATGCTTTATATATTTATTGATGTAAACAAAAGTGAAGAGCAGTTAATGAAGTAATGAGATTATCTAATTCAAATGTTATTTTGTAGTTCACTGCTCTGTGTATAATTTAACTTGGTACAACTAGTTCTTGTTTTTTTTTACATAATAAGACATGTTTTCAATATCAAAAATATATATTTCCAGCCACCAAAGGGTAAGGCTCCTACGAAGGGTGCAAAACAAATCCTAGTTGAAAATACAGCAACAGTAAATTTTTACCGCAACATGTCATTGGGAGCAGCATCTTTTTATGGACTTGTTACATTTTTTTATTATGATAGCCTTACTTTTGGAATAATTGTAAGTTATGTTTCTAAATTACTTGAGTTATTTTTAATAGATAATCAATATTTTATTTGTATGCAGGAAAAGCATCATTTGGTAGAAAAGTAGACTCATAAATTTTCAAGACATTCAAAAGTTTTAAATATAGCAATAATCTAACTTCTATGTAGTGATTAATCTGTAATCTCTTTCTTACAATCTTTATTAATCTTTGATTACAGCATATGTTTACATCATCATTATAATAAAATAGTAATGTGTGTAAAAAGAAATTAATTGTCAAATGTATGTGTGTGCATTGATTCCAAATGGCTTGCACATATTTGTCTAATTCTTATTTTGTTGTGGTTGTATGAAAGTAAATGTATGAAAAACTTAATGGGGAAGTCAAAATAATTCTCCATATAAAAGAGTAACTGGTAAATGAGACATAACAGTAGGTACATCTTAAAAAATACTGTCAGAATAGATTTATTGACATTCAATTGTTCAGTTGCTATTTTCTTATATTTTTCTTCTCTAAAGGGAACATTTAGTCTCACTTTCTTGTTAGTACACATGAGCAAAACCGGGCTTGGCATCTACTTTTAAATATATATGCCTAGCAAACAATAGTTTTTTTAAACTTTAACTTTTTAACTTTACTACTAAGAGTAGTTTGATTAAGAATAACAGCACTGTGCCACCATGTAAATATTGAGAGAAGGGCACAAAGGTGGGGTTTGTTGTTAAAAAGATGATTTTGAGGACAAGGCATTCTATTGCGGACTCGAGGAGATCTGGTTTCCAACAAACCTACCGATCGTTACTCTGTCGATTTAGTTGTTGCATTGTATTCACAATCCGATTATAACAAATTATTGATTGCTGCTTGACAGGATTTAAATTCTCCATCGCCATGGAACCGAACTACACATTGAGCCTTCGCCTCACCCTGCCCTTTCACAGACACATATTTATTGTATATTGTGTTCTGAATCATTGTGAATTATTTTTTTTGATGATTACAGATAACAATACAGTTATATAAAGAAAACATTTATATTATTCATTTTGATTATAGATACATCATTTAACAGAATCTTTTTTCTTTGCAGTGCCTGAATATTTTAATTTTATCAATATATGTGGGATGTTATCAAATGATGAGGTATATAAGCCGTCCTAGTTACTCTGATAACAATCAATTGCTTGATCCAGGTCTAGACTTAAATATGGAAGGTGGAATGGGAGAGTTAGTATATATTGTAACTATTATTTGTTTAGTACACCAATGTCTAACATTAGACTAGATTATTGGAAGCTTTTTTGAGAATATAATGAGAAGGTGGTTCAGAAGGCGGTAGAGCCACACTGTAGCTATTACTAGTTTCAGCATGAATGGGTCGGCTCGCCTGTGGTAGTACTACCCTCTCAGAGAACACCGACGTGAAGTAACAGTGATTGCATTTTTGTGTTTAGTTCGGTCAGTGAGAGCGCCGAAGGCCCACCTCCTTTCCCCCTTTCCCTTCCTCTTTCTCCTTTCCATACCCCTCCCCATACACAGGCTGGCAACGCACTTGCGACTCCCCTGGTGTTGCTAATGTCTACATTGTGGACAGTGGTGATCACTTAACATCAGGTCACCCACCTGTTCGTTTGCCTCCTTTTGACATAAAGAAAAGAGCTTAATGTTAAGGTTTACGCGTTATGCATGTCTATAGTGTCTAAATCCACTTAATAACAATGATTTGTCTGTTAATTTCAATAGACATGGATTTAAATTATTATAACTTTATTGCCGATTGTTGATACTTCCCTCTAATTTTACAGGACTAATCTGTTATAAAAAGTGCAGCATAGTATACATTTGTAGACTACTATATGTTGGTGTTCCTTTAATAAGCTAAATAATTATAACTGTATTTTACAATCAAAAAATCTCATCTTTTGCTTCTTTTATGATATACCAGGTGAAAGATTAGACATTCGCAGTGTTTTAGGATATGACACTTCATGTTCACATTTAACACATCAAATAATAATATCAAAACAAATTCTAATAGACGACAAAGAGAACCTTAGGTAAAGTTTGTTCTAATAATTTCAAATGTATGGAGAATAACTTAAATAAACCTAGGTTGAATGACCGGTGATAAAACCTGCGAGTGGCGACCCGATTAATAACTTTCGACAATAAAAAAACAATAAAACCCTTTTGTTTGTTCAAACTCCGAAAAAATATTCTTTGTTATTTGGTTGGCTTCACTTGCACTTCACGCAACGGTCATTGACACTAACGCTTTAACATAGACGCTTAGAGGATTGAGTATAATTTTTGTATGTTTCTAGATAATTAGGTCAAATATTAAGCACCTATTTTTTGTCATTGATCTAGGACGACAACCGAGTGCAGAGTGTCCTCCATAAACATTGCTACTGTCTAAACATTCACCTGGTATATGTGTAGTATACATATTTTCTTATATCTGTCATAAAAATAATTTATTGATATACACTTCAAAGAAAATTGTAGAGTCTTCGTCCATATTTTTGGTCGGTCTGAATATAGCTGTAAGTGTGGGCTTGTGCATAACATTGTCAAAGGTTTAATAGAAAACAAGGGTAAAATATTGTTATGGGAATCTAAAATTGACAATTATTTGTCTCTACGTTGCCTCGATGTCATTCATACAATATAATACGTATTTATACCTAAACTAGCAGGCCCGACCGACGTTGTCTCGCCTTGATATTAAAAACAAAACTTGACAAATTATATATTTAAACCTTCCTCAGGAATCACTTTATCTACTTGTGAAAACCACATGAAAATCCGTTCAGAAGTTTTTGAGTTTATCGTGAACAGACAGACAGATGTAGTGATTAGTGTTCTGCGCACCTCTATTCACATATTCAGGGGCTATAGTCGAATATTTCAGAATATTAATATATCAGTATATATTTTTTCCAATGCCTGTAGTAATCGTATTGCACTGGCAAATTAAATTAAATACTATTTTTATGTTTTAGGCATATTAAAGATATTGTCATTCTTTCGTCGATTACACAAGTACTTGCTGCGGCATCCAATTATTTCTGGTTGCTATTACTTCTACTGCCCATAAGAGCTTTCTGGCTAATCTGGACTAATTTCCTTGGCCCGTGGTTCTTTCAAGAAGCACCATTAGAAACCGAACAAGATGAGAAGAAAAAGAAAAAAATAGAAAGAAAGATGAAGCGTTATCAACAATAAATACATGGATTTTAATTATATGTAAAAATGTATTTGTATATACATAATTGAAGTTTATTGTTTTATAATTTTGACCCTTGATTATACGATCAGTTGGGATGGGAATTATGTTTAAAAAAAACAGATCAATGAACAAGTGTAAAATAAGTCATGTTTTCTCTTATTTAGGTAAAGTGTATTAATATATATTACATGCTTAATAAAGGCGTAACTCAAGTAAACTCTTGGAAAATCGGGTCTTTAGTAATAAAGTTTTGAAAAAGACAAGTAGTATGATATATTTTTATTTTTCTTTGTGTATAAAAACAGTTTATTGAAATGAGGTGAATACCATTAATTTTTGAGACTTTTTTACATGTAATGTACGAATTTGGTTTTGTTCCTTTAAATAGACATCCGATGTGGGTGAATGTGTAGCTTGGCAAGATACTGTAGTACTTTATTTATGCATTTTTTTACTATTTATTGAAAGTGGCCTTAAAATAAACTAGATGCCATTCAGAGTTCTTTTTTATTATACAGTTATAACTCGTTGGGGTATAACAGTGTTGTCTCGGAAATTGTAGAGATATTATTGTGTATGCGGAGAAGAGTTTATTCTCTAATACAAGCAATCTTTGATTTCTTATTTGTAGATACATCTGTAGTTCTGTATCCGCATTTTATTTTCTCCGTATTATATGATCCGAATAAAAAGGAAAGACAAATATTACCAGTAAATACCTTGAAACGAAAATAACAGTTATAGTAAAGAAATGCTTTGAAGATGATTTAAGATAATATTGCTTTAATTTATATTCGTGAACTTCTAACAGTTTATACGTATGTCGAGTAGTTCTCAGAAAGCTGGATTTTTTCCAAACTTCACACTTTTATATCATGGTGGATATAAATGATATATTTATAATACGCTAGTATCTTTATAAATTATGAGTTATTCTGGCGTATAAGCTGTATTAGTACAAAGTTAAATCAAAACCCGTTTACTAGGTATTATCCGATACGAAATATATTTGAGTTGTTGAGGTATGTTTACTTGGTATACATATGTTTCAACAACTCACATCATCATATATATTAACACGTGAAGCCAAAACTTTGTAACCCTTTTTAAGTGAATTGCGTGAACGGATGGACGTGAAATTTGGCATAGTTATATGGAGATAAGTTTATATGGAGGAGAAGTGCAGAAAGCTATTTATTTTTTATAAAATGCATTAGAAGTACATAAAATTAATTAAAATATGCATTACTCACATTACTGCTTCAATTTTACACAGCATATACACACATGTAAATAATAAGACATTTTGACATCCGTCAATAACGGACTTCAAAAAAGGTTGCGAAGGAGGTTGCTATGCTCAACTGTATGTTTTTTTTTTACTCTTACGTTCCAATTACCCTTTTTCATTCTACATTCAACAATGATGTTATAACATCATTACATAGTATAAAACAAAGTCCCCTGTCGCGTCTGTCTGTCTGTCTGTTCGCGATAAACTCAAAAATTACAGAACGGATTTTCATACGGTTTTCACCAGTGTATAGAGTGATTAATGAGGAAGGTTTTCGTATATAATTTGTCAAGGATTTTTTTTATAATCAGGGCGGGACAACGTCTGCCGGGCCCGCTAGTACGTATGAATAGTTAGCTTAGGTTAGCTCAGATAGGTCGCGAATTGCATGTATCAGGCAACAGCCCAAGCCGAGGTGTGCTGTGCACCCTTGAGCTAGTTGTCAAATAAAATCGGCTAAGTGCCTTAAGCGCTCGCCTTAGTAGTACGGTGAAGCTGTTAAGACCTTGCTAAGTCAATAGCGTAGTCATTTCAAGAAAAAAACCGTTTACTAGTTTTTGCGTGATAGAGTAACAAACACTATCGCAAATCTTTCGAGAAGGCCAGGCTGATTGGGACAGCCTGTGTGGGCATGTGATTCTAAGAGGTCAGTGAAACCTTTTGATAATTAGTCAGGCACTGATGCCAAATCCCTATGGCAAGTTATACGGTTGACCAGCAGGTCTATATGATAAATTTTTACTATCAAAAATGTTTTGTGGTAGTGCAAACGTTGCGCGCATTTTACGGCAGACGCGATGGGCCTTCATAGTCATCTCTGAAACGTTTGGTGGTCAAATTCAAAACGTCTGGTTCGGTGATCAATCAGACAACACCTAAACGCCAAAAGAACTCGGGTACGCCGAAGAAAATATGTAGGAGATCCCGAACAGTCAATTTGTCGCTGTACACAAGAACTCTGCCTTTCGCAGACCTCTACTTGGCGAATTTAGCATCGGGACTTGGGCCTGTATCCTTAAAAAATCCAACTTACCCAGGACCTTAGAATGAATGATCACAGACAACATCATTTGTTCACTGACTGGATTTAGAGTATTTGGAAATGGATCCCGATTTTGGCCGCAAAATCATCTTTTGTGACGAGATGCATTTTAGTGGAATGATTGTTTTAACAATCATAATTGCCATATGTGCCTAGACGTCAAGTCCAGGTACCAGTGCATGAATAAAAAATTACAGTTTGGCGCGGATTTTATGCCGACGGCGTTATTGGTTCTCACTTTTTTGATAACAATGTTAGTGACGCCATTACCGTCAGTGGTGAGCGCTACAGAATGATCTAATTAGCCATATGGATTTGGAACTTACGTGACTTAACAAAACGGTGTCACACAGCGGAGACCACGGACCACGGTGGAAATTCTGCGTAAACAGTTTGGGGATAGGGTAATCTCTAGCAGGGATTGTGTGAATGGGCCACCGAGTTTGTGCAATCTGACCCCGCTGCGTCTAATTTCTGGGATTGTCATAAGCCGTAGGTCTAATCCAATAAGCTTCAAACGACTATGACCTTAACGCTAATATAACGCTGCTCATCACCCAAATTAACCGGATCAAATTAAAAATTGAATCACTTGAATGCATGCTACCACGAGAAGCCGTGGTGGGCATTTGAACAATGTTATATTCCCAACATAATGGCATACATGGGCCTTTCAAATAGAACAAAATCATGAGTACCTTATCTTAATGGAAAACCCTTTATTTTGTACTTTTATCATTCCTCAATTAATAATTTTGAACGTATAGAAAAGAAAGAAAATTATTATTTGAATAGTATGAGAATTGGGTAGTTTAATGAGTAGTCTTCCAAATAGTGGAAAGAATACGCCGCGTCATTATAAGATGTAAAATAAATTGATCACTTCAAACATTGATAATAGTTTCCTTGCAATAGTCTATCGAATAGGAACTTCTTTACTGATTAATATAATACAGTATATACTTTATTCAAATTAGCGATAGCACAATAAAAACAATTTTACTCATATACATGTGAGCACCGAAACCCATAGATGTAATAGGTCTAGTACTTTCCTGTAACAAAATTTTGACTACAACACGTTTTAAAACTGTAAGAAAAGAAAGAAAGAGTTTATTATTGGAACCACTGGATCCTGGATCGTATTGTACATAGAATATTTCTCAACTAAACGAAATCGTTTCAAAACAGCGATAGAGACATACCAGTCGTTCACAAAATACAGTTTTAACTGGTTCAGTATTTCTTTTTTTCTCTTTCTGTTACTTTCCTAATATTGTTTTAGTTCAATTAGTTTTAATATTTTATTGCTCTTTCTGTTTCAATTCCCTTGTTTGTGTATTATTATGTAAAATAGTTTAATATTTAGTTTTATTAATATTTAATTTATTGTTGTAGCATGCCGTGGTTGTCACTAAATATGACTACATTTATAATGTATCACGATAGTCATACTTTTTTATATATTTACTAGTGTATTGTCATGTTGACGATCCTAAAATAAATAAATAAATAAAAATATCTATACATATAATAAAAATGAAGTGTCTGTATGTAATATCAAAATAAAAAATTTTTATTCATTGGGTATGAAAGTATACACTACTGATACCAAAAAAATTAAAAATTTTATCGGTTTGTTTGTTCCGGGTAATCTCCGAAACGGCGGGACCGATTTTAACGGAAATTTCACTGGCAGATAGCTGAAATTACAGCGGGTTACTTAGGCTACTCTAAATTAGACTAGCTATTAACTGTGGCTTCGTCCGCAATGCTATCTCCAAAACTGTTCGACTGATTTTTACGGGACTTTCGCTGGCAGATAGCGGATATTATAAAAAGTAATTTAATCTATTTTAATTGAGATTAGCTATTAACCGTGTGTGTGTTAAAGGGTATTTCTAAAATGATAAGATAAAAAGACCATAAACGTATTACTTATTGAAAATATGGGCATATTATATCATTATAATAACATCTTTAAGTCATTGTTTCATAAGTTCCTTATACAGTGTAAGTGAGCACTGAGGTAGTTTATGGTGGGTTAAGGTTCCAAGTATGTTGCTGATGATAAACCTCATTTTAATACACTGTTAGTATCATAACATAGTATAAAACAAAGTTCCCTACCGCGTCTGTCTGTCTGTCTGTTCGCGATAAACTCAAATACTACTGAACGGATCTTTATGCGGTTTTCACCAGTCGATAAAGTGATTCACGAGGAACGTGTTGGTATATAATTTGTCTAGGATTTTTTTTTATAATCAGAGCGGGACAACGTCTGCCGGGCCCGCTAGTTTATATATATAACGTATACGTTATATGTTACTTTAGGTGGCGTGCGCGTCGTAGGTACTTAAAATTGTTTTTAAAGAGCATTTTTATAATCGTACATGGTCTCACATCTTTATATTTCTTTAATACGATTTAAAAAAAAACGCGTGCGCAGCTGCGTGTACATCTAATATCCATATATAACTATAGAAAATAAACGTAACTTGGGAAATACTCGATGTAACGAGTATTTAGATTATTTAATTGCTAGGAATTTTCTTGTCATAGTAATTTATATAAATAATCCTTGTGGTTGAACGGCTTGTCGAGATCTTTTAATTGAGGAAAAATAAACGATTACCTTGAATATTATTGTTTTTTTTTTAATTGAAGGTTAGGGACGTTTCTCTACGAACTAACATTAAACTATGAAGTAATAAAGATTTAATTTAGTTTTGATTATTAAAATCAAATATTTACCTAGATACTCAGTTTTATTACACTACGCATAAAACTAATTTTAAAAAGAATTTCCTTAATTAGATTTTGGAATATTTCTAAAACAAGGCGTATTACAAAAACATTGTAGGCGGTAGAGCCACGCTGAAGCTATTACTGGCTTCAGCATGAATGGGTCGGCTCGCCCGGGGTATTACCACCACCTCATAGCAAACCGACGTGAAGTAACAGTGCTTGCATTGTTACGTTTCGTTCGGTCAGTGAGAGCGCCGGAGACCCACCTCTCCCCTCAACTCTGCACTCCCCCATCCCTCATTGCCCCCAAACACAGGTTGGCAACGCACTTGCGACTCTGGTGTTGCTAGTGTCTGTGGACGGTGATCACTTAACATCAGGTGACCCGCCTGTCCGTTTGCCTCATATAAAAAAAACAGTGTTACAAAGAAACGGAGTCAGTCTCTAATAGATTTTTATAATATAAATATGTAAGGATATCTACAGTGTTAAAATACATACCGCACTAAATTTAGAAACTATAAAATTGGTTAAATATGTATTTAGGCTATCTGTTAAAACACTTCATTACATAGTATAAAACAAAGTCCCTTACCGCGTCTGTCTGTCTGTCTGTTCGCGATAAACTCAAAAACTACCGAACGGATTTTCATGCGGTTTCCACCAGTGGATAGAGTGATTAATGAGGAACGTTTTGATATATAATTTGTCAAGGATTTTTTCATAATCAGGGCGGGACAACGTCTGCCGGGCCCGCTAGTATTTTTATATACATTGGATTTGGCGTTTGACCACAGATTACTTAAAATCGATTTATCTAATGGAAACACATTAAGCATAGAGGAACTGGCTCTCAATTCACTCCGACACACCAACAGGAATTACACAATTTTCAACTAAGGGTGGTAGCCAGCGGAAGGTGGACGTAAGAAACCCTACCATCATGCTATTTTTTCATCGCGAGGAGAAAAAAAAAAATAACAAACATTCATACTTATAAATGTTCTTCGGTCCACCTTAGAATACGCATCTACAGTGGCATATGCAGAAAAAAAAAAATGTAAATAGCATATTAAAAAGGAACAAAACCATCCGTTTCTCCCTCAAAAATCAAACAAAAATTAGTAACAATCTAAACAACCCAAATTTTTAAGCCACTGAATTTATACCCCCCAATACGCATACTCATTTACCTATCCCGCACTCCACGCAACTTTGGCAACCGCACACCAAAACCCCCTCCATGTCTCCGCCCATCACAAACCAACCCCGTTCCATTCTCCCACTCTACCCCCCACCCCCCCCTTCTTCCCCCCCCCCCTTTCGCCCGAACCATGACCCGAGGGGCGCCCCATTTTTTTCGCACCCCCCCGCCCAAAAACCCCCCCCCCCTCCCCCCCCCACATCAAAAAACAAACCCCCACCCGTCTTCTTCTCCCAAACCAAAAACACAACGACTCCATCGGTCACCATGAAAAGACATAGACGAGATAAATTTTCAATTTTTATAATCACGCAAGCTCCGGCCCGCTAGTATAGTATAAAACAAGGTCCCCTACCGCGTCTGTCTGTCTGTGTGTTCGCGATAAACTCAAAAACTACTGAATGGATCTTTATGCGGGTTTCACCAGTGGATAAAGTGATTCACGAGGAACGTTTTGATATATAATTTGTCCAGGATTTTTTTATAATCAGGGCGGGACAACGTCTGCCGGGCCCGCTAGTATAATAATAAAAAAAGCTTTCAACTGTGATAGACATTTAAGCAAAATACGTTTTTATATCGAAGAGCTTGAATTCAAATTAAATAATCATTACATAGTATAAAACAAAGTCCCCCGCCGCGGCTGTCTGTCTGTTTGTTCGCAATAAGCTCAAATAGTACCGAACGGATTTTATGCGGTCTTCACCAGTAGGCAAAATGATTCATGAGGAAGGTTTAGATTTTGTCAAGGTTTTTTTTTATTATAAAGTCGGGATAACGTCCTCCGGGCCAGCCAGTAATTACTAAAATAAGTTAATAAACATTGTGACATTTACGCTTCAGGGCAGGAAGCTCACTCGTAGGAAGTTTGAAGAGGGAATTTAAAATAGATTTCAAACATTTAATTCTATCGCTAAGGTCTTCATAGTGACTTTTGTATACTGACATTATGCTTTACGGCCTGAAATCGCTTTCGTCCGCTAATGCTGCGAAACATAAGGTGTCCTTGATTAGGATAAACGTTGCACGGTCGAGTACATGTTTCGTCAGTTTCACATATTAGATTCCGTAGTAGAACGTGTTCGATCGAAGACTCGAGCGCTTGTGTTGGGCAGGAGGATATAACGCGCAAACGAAGCGTTGTAACTCTCGCTGTTAAAAGTTTCCCTTCATAAATCATACAGTGAGTATCATATTTAATTTTATAATTTATAAAAAATACCACATTTTAACTATATTAATACTTTACATACGATTGTTCTATCCATAATTTTAATAACAAACGGAGAAAAACATAATATTTCTTATGAACAGAAAATATTTGCAAAATAGACGTGGCCTGTTTTTTTTAAAAAATATGTGTTTAAGTATACATTACACATTCATTACATATAGAGCTGGACAATAAATTCTTAATATTAATTTGCATAATATGTTTATATTATATGCGTAATACATAACTTAATAGTACCTTTGGTTTTCATTGAGTTTTCATTTAATGGTATGGTAAGACTACAGAATTGATATAGCTTGTATATAATCGTATTACCTTTATGTAGTTTTTATACAATTGTTAAAAACTGCTCATAATAAGTAATAAGAAATAATATATATTTCTCACAATAAGTAATAATAAATAATATTTCTCACGCCTACTGATGAATATTTTATGCCGGTTTAAAACGTCATTGAATGTAAACATTATCATATCTTCTTTAATTCTGGAAAAAATAAAAATATATGGACACTTTATTCCTTTACAAGATATTTATAATGATTTTTTAAACTTTATAAGACCAACTTTACTAAGATTGTATTATGATTGCTGGTGGCCAAATTTCTATTGCTTGAATAGGTATCTATAATAAAGTCTGAGCCTACTTACAAAAACACGGCTTAAAAAAAATCCTCTATCTGTTTAATGTCCAAGCTTAATTCAAAAACGGTTAGACTAATTTTTATGCATTTTTGTCGATGGAAAGTTTCATAATTCCTTAATTGATAGGATGCAGTAACTATCAAATATATTTTTAGGAAGAGTGAAAAGTAAAATCAAATCATCATTATTCATTATCATTACATAGTATAAAACAAAGTCCTCTGCTGCGTCTGTCTGTCTGTCTGTTCGCGATAAACTCAAAAACTACTGAACGCATATTCTTGCGCTTTTCACCAGTATATAGAGTGATTCACGAGGAAGGTTTAGGTGTATAATTTGTCTATATTTTTTAATTATAGAGGGCAGGACAACATGCTCCGAGCCCGCTAGTAATTAATAATTTGATTACTTCATAACTTCATTGCAACCGCGTTTACTTAAAATCTGTATTCGGGTAATTTGGCATTCCAAAATTCAACAAGTCACTAGGATTTAGGGAAACTCCTTATTTTTATATTTTCAGTATCTATCACTACGAGCTCCTTATTAATAAGAATATGAAATACTGGGTAATATTTTATGACTTTTTGTTTATACGCGTTAGCTCCACAGCAAATAGGGGCTCTATATCGTTGATACGACAGACAATATGGCGAAATTGATATAAAAACTACAATTAATCACAATAAAATACATTAATAAAATCAATCAACATTTTTGCTGATTCTTGTTTGATATTACTTAAGTTTTAACATTCAAATCTAAAGGTCTTAATTAGAAAAAATACTTCTGACTTGATTTTATTCGACGGTCGAATCGGATTAGTAGTTTTTAAGCTATACGAGTATACATTCTAATAAGAGAAAAATAAATGTTTTTATTTTGCACAATAATAACGATATAAATGAGTAAATATATTATTTTGGATGTAGGAGATACGGTTCGAAACTATTGATCCAATTTCCAATTCGAATTGTTTCACCTTCGTTCAGAAGAATATCTCGTTACTAACGATGTAAATAGACAATGTAAGACGCACGAGATAGCATACAATTGTTACTTTGTATATTTGCTGTCGGATGGATATCTGCTTCACCAGAGATATAAAAAAAGTATCCGATTCCACGATACTCCTGCTTGAGCATGATTGAAGTACAAAACACGACTTCATATGCGTTAATTACATTATTAAATCTAATAACACTAAAACATAACCTTGCACGTTAACACGTTGCTTGCCATAAATGAAAGAATTTTCGGATTTGGATACGTGGTTCACTTATAAATAAACATCCGTACTCATTAACATTACTTCTTAAGAACGGTAGACTAAGTGGTTCGACTGCAGAAGTCCCATCACCACACCCATTATTGCGAGAAATAATACTGTTCGGACTGTTATGTTCGATGTTGGCTTAGTTGATAGCGTGTTTAGACACAGCGTCGCTGACCGAACGAATCCTTGCAACCGAGTCTAAGGCGGAAGGAAAACATTGTAACCAACACCATAGCATGGTGATAGTACTTTTTCCAACTCTGCCTGGCTAGCTGCCAACCTAAAGATGATGGTCTATCACCAAGCACCTGTTGGTGTCTTCCGGTAGCTGAATTTGAGAGTCAGTCCACTCTAGGTTTGACGTGTTTACAATCTCAGACCACATTAATATCAGATGAGTTTATAGTCGAACGCTAAGTCCTATAAAGAAAAACAAATGTCCCTCGGAGTAACTAGAAGGGTGTTGGCAAATGATACTTTCTAACTCATTCTCAACCTAGTGATGACTGGCGTTAGTAATATAGACATACAATATATTACTAAATGCATTTTATATAATTTGGTCATTGATTCGTGCGGTGTTTGCCAATGATTACTTCGTGAGCCAAACAAATCTTATATATTATATAAATTTCTTCTGTACGTGCGTATATGCGTATGTTACTCCTCCTAAACGACTGGACCGATTTTGATAAAATTTTGTGTGCGTGTTCAAGTAGATCCGAGAATGGTTTAGATTCACAATTGGACCCGGTAGGTGGCGCTGCGGTCGACTTTTAGGATTTTTTTGTTTTCAAGGCAGGACAACGTCCGCCCGGTCCGCTAGTATTATATAAATTTCTTCTGTACATGCGTATGTTACTGAAATCCTCCTAAACGGCTGGACCGATTTTGATGAAATTTTGTGTGCGTGTTCAAGTGGATCCGAGAATGGTTTAGATTCACAATTGGAGCCGGTAGGTGGCGCTGCGGTTGAATTTTAGATTTTTTTTTTATTATCATGTCAGGACAACGTCCTCCCGGCCCGCTAGTATTAATATAAGTTTATTATTGCATTGCTTTATTATATCACTTTATAATTTTGCTATCAATACAGTGTTACGAGGGGTTAACATAAACACTGACTATCTGGCAATTTCTTTGACGACTTACGATATAATTTTCATGACAATCAATGATATTATGACTATAGGTACGTCATAAGCGCTTCGACATCGCCTTGTTAAAACTTGGCTAGCTAGCTTATTTTTAACGGCTGTCTTGTCAATCCGCCTGTATGTATGCGACATATAACTATTTCTTTTTCACCTCCGATATTGAGAATATGCCATCTTACTTCCACATTTTATCTAAGACGGTTTACGTATGTGTGCATTTTCGTGACATTTGTTTTGTCAAAATAAATGTATGCAAATTGTATAATTTGTTAGTTTTTTTTGTATATTCCTTTTCCTAAAGGTCAGTAGATAAATAATGTCGGCGATCGAGACTCCACAATACACTAGAGTAGCCATACTAAACCTGTGGCCCTCCGAGTTTTTGTAGTTGGCCCAACTGATACTTTATTTTCAATATTTTAAATTTCGCGCCCATCAGAAAAACTATGAGGATGCTGAGTAAATTAAATAGATCGCATTTTTCACTACATTAATACGTTGTTAATTTGAAATTACGTTTTTTGATTTAATACCTAAATATTTGTAGTTTGCGGCCCGCGACACCAAGAATGAAACGTGTTTGTGGCCCGTTTAAAAAAAAAGGTTGTTTACCACTGCACTAGAAGATATAGTCATCTTCTTATTGTCCCTTTTTTGCAATCTCGTATGTCCCCGTCTCAAAAAGATCGCTCTATAAGATTGTCATACTATGTTAGCAACAGCTTGTCGTGTGCCAAATTTAGCAATTTAAACACATAACACCGTTTAATGTAGGTATTACGACAAAGAAAAATCTTTGTGCTGTTACATAATCGTTTAACTGGGGTCTAGTAACAAATATATTACATCAATCAACAAAATTTGTAAGTTAGACAATATTACATACTTATCATAATTATTAATACATAATGTTTGTACAGAAGAGTCTATAAAATGTTTTATATGCTCAATAGTGTCAAATTTGAAATGGAGTTCAGCCAGTTCAGTTCAGTACATCTATTCTTCACCAATTCTTCAAGAAATCCTCATTAGTAGAATATTTACCATCGATTCAAAATATATATATTTATATTATTATAATATAAAAAAAATAGTGCGTGTAACCGTCACACGCGATTGAAGTACAACTTGTTATTTAAGTTCCGAATTAGCTGATAGATGAGACTACAGATAGTGAAGTTTTGATTTAATCTGTTACTGAGATTGAAACCAGAAGGCAGCACGGTCGTGTGCTCATATATACATAATTAATTCTATTGTATGATTTTTATTATTATTCAATTTAATATTTCTTTTTTTTTATTGATTTGTTTATAAACTATTTATTGACAAAATCAAAAATATTTATAAACCTGCTGGTACAGAAACATGATATTGTGACGCCATATTTCCGTAACGGAATTCCGTTGCATTGTCATCCAGTTACCTCCTAGTTGCGTCTAAAGCAGTTTTACTTCAAAAATAATGTTATTTGCATAGATTATGAAACGACCGTCGCCGATCCATACCGTAGCGTGCCATGAACGTATCGACAGCGAATCCGCAAAGAGAGTACTTGATCCGTGCCGATATGCTCTGTGCATAGTACACGATGTTTGATTTATATAGTGATTATATACTTTGTAACCGTATATGTTAGCTAGAGTTGTCATGAAATGTTTTCCCTCACGTTGTATGGAACCACCTTGTTTGTGTCGAGCTGACGATCGCTATACAGTCACTATCATCATTTATAAGTCCTTGCGTCACGATGTTACATGCATAGAGGAATATCTGAAATCTTAATATTATACTGAGAACTAAGTACATTACGCATTATAAATGTCGAGGTCAACATAACATCGACTGATTCTCTTCGTTGTGTCGTTTAATCAATCATAACATTCTATTTCCGAAGTGAAAACTGCGTGGTGAGCGGTATTTTTGGCAGGAGATAAATTTATACTTTCGTGTCATGACATACTACGTAAGCATGACCGGCCGTATTACGCTTCGCCGCTTGCGTCAGACTAGCGACGCGTAGTATAGGGGCCTATGTACATGTAATATTTATATTTGCGCACGTTTAACGTACAAAAATTTATAAAGAAAAACCAAATAAAAATATAAACCACATAATGAAAATAAACAATAAAATTTCATTCAAACAGTAATTCAAATAGAGATTAAAAGAGAACACATTTATTTCATTGGTTTGAGTTTTCACTTCTGTCCGCAGTCCTTATAACTGTCTCGACTTTTTTGTAATTAATCATAAACCTTTTTTTTTATTAACGTGGGGAAATCCCGTTTGGACACGCCACCTTCTCGGGGTAGAGAATGGGTTATTTCCGACTCGAACGGACTACAACAGCATGGTGTACTGTCCGACCGTATTGTTGGGGCAGCAAGGGATCGAACTACGCTATTCCCCTTGGATAGCCGCTCCAACGGTCCGCCTGGTGGAAGGTGGCCGCCGGGCTCCGTTCTAATAGGGAGACAGACTGGGTACACACCAGCTGCCTCCCCTCGTCCGCCTGACCTATGCAATGAGGAGATGGGCCGCTCAGAGAGTCATTTTCGCGGATCCTCTCCATCGTCTCCTTCTGCGAGATGATGTCTACGCAGGAGGCCATCGCATTCAACGCCTCTTCGCTGCCGAGCATGGTCGAAACCACACTCTCACACTCAGACAGAGTGTTCTGCGCGTTATCCTCCACAGCGCCGCATTCATGACACGCGGCGGTTGGCTCCTTACGAGCGATTTGGTGCAGATACCACCCGAAGCAACCATGCTCGGTGAGTACCTGCACCAGTCTAAACGACAGAGAGCCCAGCGTCTCCCTATCCAATCCGGCAGAATAGCGTCAATAGTGTAACGCCCATACCGCTTGTCGGCCAGATCCTGCCCCCATCGTCCTATCATCTCCTTCCGCCATTTCCTTCTCTTGGCTTCAATCTCACTGGGAGCCGGAGGCTCCCCGTTACTATTCCTTGCTGCCGTAAACTCGTACACGGCGGCAAGAACTCCTGCCTTCACCTCCCAGGGCAGGGAGCCGGCGAGCGCAAAGGCCGCCTCGGAGGCTACGGTGCGGTACTCCCTGAAGGCGGGCCCCCCCCCCCCCCCCGGCCCCCCCTTCCCCCCTTCCCCCCCCCCCCCCCCCTCCCTCCTCCGTACCCCCCCTCATTCCCCCCCCCCCTTTTCGGGGGCCGCCCACCATCTCCTGCCGCTCCCCCTCCTTTTCCCCGTCTGGCCCCCCCAAACCCCCAACCCCTTCCCAGGGTGAGGCCCAAATACTTCTTCTGGGTCCCCCCCCCCCTTCGGGCGCTCCCCCCCTTTATTTGGCCCCCAGGTGGTGGCCCTCACCGAGGCCCGTGAAACAGTAGGGCCTCGGTCTTCTCGAGGGCCACTCTGAAGGCTAAACGCCGAACGAGGGTTGTGGCCATCATGGCTAAGCGTTCCATCTCCTGCTAACTTCCCCCCCGGGCTACGATTAGGATGTCATCTGCGTAACAAATTATGCGCACTCCGAACGGGAGCATGCCGCGGAGCACCCAGTTGTGGCCTATGTTTCACAGGAGTGGGCCCAAGGCCGACCCCTGTGGAACTCCCCGCCGGACCATACGACCGACGCCATCTATGTAGGCGACCTCCCTATCGACCAAATACGCCTCTAACAGCCGCAGATACGGAGGCACCACGAAATACCGGAGTGCCTTCCATATCACACTGTGCGGCAGGCTGTTGAAGGCGTTGTCGATGTCCAAGGACATCGCCAGAAGTCACTCTCCTTGGGAGGTAGCTTCCATAGATAGCGACTTAAGGAGGGTCAGGGCGTCCACTGTCCACCATGTTCGGCCTAACTTCCTCTAGGTGCTGGACGACCCGGAATCAATCATAAACCTTAACTAGACAATCTATTCAATGTTAGTACAAAGGTAGGTAATGGACACTACGTCGATTGATGTGTGTTTGAATCCTATAATAACTGCTAGTTTATTCTGATATTTTCGCTAACTTTGAGTTAAATCCATTGCTTTAAGCTTAGCATATTAAAAAAGTATGCTATCACATCGCTACTTATATCGAATAACTTTGTGTTTAAATAATGTAAAATTATTTTCAAGTTGCGACAGACTTAACACAGTTTATTAAATGTTTTTTTATGACATCGTGCTCATAAGCACATAAGAACATATCCTTCATATGCAATAAGGATAATATTTCTCAATTTCGAGTTGAATGTTGCTAAAGAATTGGGGAAACTTAATTTATTTTATCTAATAACATCACAACTCATAATTCAAAACTTATAGAGTGAGAGATTTTTGAAATTGAGTAATTGAGGCTGACCGAATTTAATTTCAAACTTAAAAGTCGTTGTATTTATTCAAAATGCATCGTTTTTGTGTTATGCCATTCCTATTGCAAATGAACGACATGGTATCTTTCTTATGAACTAAAATAACAAAACTAAAGCGATCACTATCGGGGCAGGATGACAACTTTGTAGTAAACGAGGCAGATTTTATTTTAGCTTTCGAAACCACATGTATGACACCGGTTACATAAGTTTTCTTAGAGCATGGTTTGCGTACCTTCGTGTTCTGAAGACACTTGCGTATATCGTTGACCGACATATTATGTAAGTCTCATTATATGTGAAAATGATTATTGTATTATCTACATGCAGACTATTAGAATTAGTTATCTACTCAACAGGAAGTAAGTTTATTACGTGCTGAAATATAAAATAGGTTCCATTTTCTATTTGGTCCTATTGTAACTTCTACAAATTTTAAAAATCGTAGTAAACTTAAATAAAAAAAGTGTGTGTGTACACGCGTTAGAAGTTATACTTCTTTGGCGTAACAAGATAAAAATCTTTTCAAAAATTTTATTTCCTACGTTTGTAGAAAAAACGACATTAACAATAGAAAAAAGGTATTTAATACAAAGAAATACAAACAACAAATACAAAGAAACAAAATGTTGACTATAGCTAATTTCAGGGTGTCGGTTTTTCGTGACGGTGTGCGCGCGCATCGTAATAAATTCAGAGTGTCGGTTTTTCGCGATAGTGTGCGCGCGCATCGTAAAAATTTACTCTCATCATTTTTCCCTGACGCGCCAAAAGAAGTATAACTTCAAAATTTACTCTCATCATTTTTCCCTGACGCGCCAAAAGAAGTATAACTTCAAAATTTACTCTCATCATTTTTCCCTCCCTTTTTCCCCCCCCCCAAAATTCCCCTTTTTTCCCCCCCCCCAAAGAAGTACTTCAAATTTTCTCTCATCATTTTTCCCTGACGCGCTAAAAGAAGTATAACTTCAAAATTTACTCTCATCATTTTTCCCTGACGCGCCAAAAGAAGTATAACTTCAAAATTTACTCTCATCATTTTTCCCTAACGCGTCAAAAGAAGTATAACTTCAAATTTGACACTGTACAAATTGCAGACAATTCGTCCTGAATATATATGTTTTAGACATTTGGGAAAGGAAATATTTGAAAAAATCGTAGCGTATTTTATACAGCAATCTATGAAAACTCATTACAAACGAGAAGTAAATACTCCTGAGAGTGTACTCGTACATAAAGAACTTAATTGAATAATTAAAGAAATTATGCTGGAGGAATACAAAGACAAAATATTAAACGACGTTGAAATCCGACAACATCCGCTGAACGGATTCATCAAGGTTTTTCTGAGAAACAATTTCACAAAATATCATATTATGATTTATTGGTTCTCCAGAAATTCCATGTGCTTTTAAGAGAACTGAAATCGAGATAATTCGTCCGCTAGCGTACAATGAAGGAAAATTCGATAGGCAAACTAAAACATTCCATTAACGATGTTTTGGAAGAATTTAAGACATTGCTACGCTCCCATATGTCCTTCATTCCAGTGACGTAACTATACGGTGGCTGTCACGGCCGTTGCAAGGGGAGGGCATTGTAGGGGAATGCCCTACCTTAAAATACCTAAGATAAAAAACTAAAATAAATTATTATAATTTTGTAGTATCTAAACTTTTCCGAACATACCACAGTCTGTGACATTCGAGGGCAGATCGATTATGATAAATTTTTACTTGCGCCCTACCTGTAACTAATGCTGCCCTACCTCAAATTCGACTCTAGTTACGGCCCTGGTGCCAGTGCTGCCAAACTACCACGGGTCTCCCAGCCATAGAGTAGAAATCCAATGATTTTGCCATGGGCCTCAGGTGTATAGTTCCGTTACTATTTGGTTCATATAAATGTTGGACAGAGGACATAAATAATCTATTCGCTATATCTCATATCTTACTAATGACATCCTTATATAAAACCACGTCAGAAAGTACTAACCACATACATGAAAGTTAAATGAATGCATCTGAACACGAAACAATGTTTCAGGTCGTTAATAGCTACTTCAAAATGTGGTGTTGTTGTTATATTAGTTAATTAATTAGTCCGTTTAATTGTGTGATAAATAAACTTTTAATAAAAAAAAAGTCAAAGTGTTCACGGGAATCTAAAAATAATACTACGACAAATACAGTATCAAATGGATATAATAATATGCCGCTACATTCAATCGTTTTGACGTTAATGTTATTGTGTCATAACGGTTTTAGAATAATATAATGCAATTGCTAATCTATATAAAACAACTTAGATACAACAAAATGGATTTTACAACAAAGTCCCAAAGAATATTACCGATTTGCCGGATTGCGAATTTAAGCGCCAAGTCAAGCGGGTTTTGGTGTCAAAAGCTATTATAGAGTGGATCAATATGTGAACGATGGTGATGTCTGCAATTGACTCATCTCTGTGCATCCATTAAAAACGTTTTTGACATGTACCTAATATAGTCTAAATGTTATATAAATTATAAACCAGATGGAGTTTCTTGCCGGTTTTTCTCGATGACTGGGTTGTTTTCCGAACCGGTGGTAGTTTTGACGTTCATAAATGACTTCTTAGGTCCTAAATTGAATAAAGTGTTTATGATTTGATTTGAATTCTATAAAATGTGTAAACTTCATACTAAACATTAAAATTTAAAAAAAAAATTTTAAAATTTAAAATTAAAGTATGTAAACAAAATTGTATTAAATTTTATTCAACTAATGATCTGAAGGGAATGCTCTTTTTCAAGAAGTCTTTTTCAAACTCTTAAACTTTTTGATTCGTTTTACAAATTACAAAAGAGAAATGATATTTTATTATTGCTATACAGATACAATATTCAAAAACTATTTAAAAAAAACAATTTCTCTTAATCCTAGATACATATATCACGTTTAAGTATGTTAATCTAATGATTATATATACCTATTGTTTATCGAATCGTTGAACAATTAACACCGTTGCAATTGTACTTTTGCTAACAGGATATTTGTTAATCAGCTGCATTAGATGCCAACCGCTTGTAGTTTTCCACTTTCAATAGTCGAATGCTTTAATTTAGGACTAGGTCGCGGTCTGTGCCTCAATAAAGTCATTGCTATTATTTATACATCTTTCACTAATCATAAGTATCACTTACATAATAAGTTATTATGTATTAAAATTTGTTTCATATACACTAAAGGTTAAGGTCACCAAATTATTTAAATTATCCAAGTGGAGTGCAATAGTAGAATGTTTAAATGCGATTTAGTAAAATGAACAGATAAAATTATCGATGTTTCTGGTTTATAAATGGTACAATCAAGTTATTATTTTAATAAAAATGTACATGTGTCAGTGTAGAGCTTCATTATGTTGTGTTATGTTATATATATTTGTTTAAACGGGTATTGTAACCTTCGGTATGTAACAGTACAATTATCTCATAAAACATAAAATGTTATTTAAAGTAATCGCTGTTGACCGGCCTAAATACATTTTCTTATATATTATTACACATATTCTTACATACTAGGTTACTAAGTTATTTAATGGTTACTAGCGTGCCCGACAGACGTTGTCCCACCCTGATTATGAAAAAATCCTTGACAAATTATATACTAAAACGTTCCTCATGAATCACTCTATCTATTGGTGAAAACCGCATGAAAATCCATTCGGTAGTTTTTGAGTTTATCGCGAACCCCGCGAGGCTATACTATAAGCGAACTTAAAAATTTTCACTCGGATTTTGTTTTCAGTTGCATGTGCAAAAAAAGTGAAAATGACGACTGCAAGCATACTACTCACGGTAACAACTACGTGGAATGTAACAAATGAGAAGCACGAAAAAGAGTTTCAACGGTTAGGACCCTCATTGGAAAACGTCGTGGCAGCGGCGATGACAGAATTGCGAGAGTCGCCTTCCATGAAAGAACAATCACTTCGTATCATGAGAGAGTGGATTCAACAGAATACAGACATTAAAAACGTTCGTCAAGGTATTGTTCAACGAGTATAATTATGTATGGTAGTTTAGTTATTATAATATTACTAGCGGGCCCGGCAGACGTTGTCACGCCCTGATTATGAAAAAATCCTTGACAAATTATATACTAAAACGTTCCTCATCAATCACTCTATCCACCGGTGAAAACCGCATGAAAATCAGTTCGGTAGTTTTTGAGTTTATCGCGAACAGACAGACAGACAGACGCGGTAGAGGACTTTGTTTTATACTATGTAATTAATATTCACGTTATTGCAAAAACCGATAATTAATGAATCGGAAATATTTAATCAAACCGAACTGTTAGTTCCGATAACTGTAAGTGATTTAAATGGATGTGTTGTTTTGAATTATTATTACGTAAGAAAGTCCATCGTAAAGATGACGAAATAATTGAAATCTTATAACACAGCAATTTTGACAATATTGCAATAATATTCAGTATAAATCTCTAATTCTTCCGTCTTCTTGTAGTCCGGTGAAGCTGTAAAGACCTTGCCAGGTCAATAGCATAGTCAGTTCTTGAAATAAAAAAAATCCGTCTTGTTTAAGTATCCATAAATATTGCAATATTATATTAAATATAACTATACAATTGGCAAAAATATCATCACCAAAAAACGTCGACTAACTAAATATTTATATGATATAACAAGC
Source organism: Antheraea yamamai (assembly GCA_036509395.1). NCBI lineage: Eukaryota > Metazoa > Arthropoda > Insecta > Lepidoptera > Saturniidae > Antheraea > Antheraea yamamai. The sequence goes on from AP028424.1 coordinate 11,336,959, forward strand.
TGTAAACAACAAGTAATGAACAAGTTCTATGAACAAGAACTGAAGTTTAGTTCATAGTAGTAAAGTGTTGTACGTTCTTCTTCATACTTTTATTTATTTCAAACTCATATTATTAACATCAGCTCGGTAATAAATTATGAAATAAACAATTCTATAAAAATTAAATGAATTCAACATAATATTACTTTTAAAATTTCATAGGATATCCATGCATAAACTTTATTTACTCTTCCAAAAACAATGGAATATATATATACTAGCCTCTGCCCGCGACTTCGTTCGCGTGGAACAGTTACTTTGGGCTAACGCTAACACGCAGCGGAAGCTCTCAAGAGGAAAAAAACCCCGATTTTGAAACATTCTTCATTGGTGCTCCGCTCCTATTAGTCTTAGCGTGATGATATATAGCCGATAACCTTCCTCGATAAATGAGCTATATAACACTCAAAGAATTTTTCAAATCGGATCAGTAGTTCCTGAGATTACCCCCTACAACATCACAGCGTCATAAACTCACAAACTTTACCTCTTTATAATATTAGTATATATATATATCTGTTATATTTTGTAACTAATAATAAAAAATAGGTATCCTTACTAATACAATAATATAAATAAAGTTATTTTTTCTTTTGTGTATACGTTATCAAGAGTCTAGAAAAATCCAAAAAAGTATTGTTCCTGACAGATAGATCAAATCTCCAATAACGCAAACGAAGCCGCGGGTAAAAGCTAGTATTCAACACAGGTCTTATGATCGTAAGACTATAGAATAAGTAATTTTGAATCTAGTGCATAACTTGTGAACCTTGAAAACGCAGTAGCACCTTGAGGTATGTCAAGGCAGTATTGCAAACTGTTACGGATTGATTCTATTGACTGATATTCTCTGAAATACAACAAACCACAGCAGGCGGTATTAAACAAAAGAAAGGTTATTAAGATGACATTAATATCTGTTCAATGCAAAATACTTAATTTTTTAAATATCCGTAAATATCCTATATAGAAAATAAGTTTCTGTTTCAATTAATTATATTTGCAGATGACATGTTTTTACTGCGTTTTCTTCGACATAAAAAATACAGCATACCCATGGCACAGCAGACTTTATTGAAATATTTGAGTTTAAGAAAATATTACCCGAGCATATTTAAAAATCTCGACTGTGAAGACCCGATTTTAGAAGAGATTATCGACAACGGGTAACTATTTTAATATTATCGCCATAGTACAATAGCAAATAATATTTATAAAACCACCACAACCAGTGTACGTACGTATTACTTTTTTTTCTTTTTAGGGTTAACTTTCGTCTGTGTATGTGTTTATACACTGAAAACTCACATGATGATTAATTTAATAAGATCAACATTTTATCGTATTAAAAATATATTTATGAGGGCCAGTCTTAATTTCATTTATGTTGAGTTACACCCGATTATAAGTTAGCATGGTGGCAGGGCCTTTTCTAAACCCGTCTGGGTGGCTACCATCCTCAAATCGAAATTCTGCCGCCAGGCACCTACAATTACGTATTACGGCAACTGCACTTAAGAGTTGCACCCTCTAGATTTAAGCGCTGT